>JAVTVY010050662.1:0-26143 GCA_036873755.1 Hanleya hanleyi | reverse complement strand
GTGACGGAGTGTGAACATGATAGCACATGTACTGATCTGTCTGTGGGGTTTTTCCCACAGTGTCGTTCACTTCCGAGTCTCTTCGGTCACTTCCCGAAAAGACACGGAGGTGGCCGAAGAGACACGGAGGTGCCCGAAGATGTCACGGAGGTCACCGAAGATGTCACGGAGGTGCCCGAAGAGACACGGAGGTCACCGAAGATGTCACGGAGATCACCGAAGAGACACGGAGGTGCCGAACATGATACCAGCCAGCGTGCTATAAAAGGGAAGCGGCCTGGCCGTTTCATCAGACACTCTGTCAACCACCAAGATGTTCACTTGTACTACGTGCTCGAAATCATTCACTCGTCTGCACGACTTGCGCCGCCATGAGGCTACCAAGCACGAAGGAACCGCCCGGTATAGCGGTACGATATGTACACTGTCGTTTCAGCGCCCGGATCATTTACAGCGCCACACACGTGCACGCCATGAACTTTTGAACTTGAACTTTTGAACTTTTCATACTGACCAGTCAGTTGCTGCGACACCAACGCACACGACACCCTGTTCCGCAGCCACGTTTGCAGGCAGAAGAGCCCGTAGGCATCAATATCGAAACAGGGGGAACTCCCACCCATCGCACGAGGGCCGATGATGATGTCGCCCTAATTCAACAGTCAAATTCCGACGACAAGACCTTGGGCCAGATTTTGTACAACGTGGAGGGCAAAGTGCACTTCGTGGACGAACCCATAAATGTTCCCAGCGATCTGTTACACGAAGACCATCCAGTGAGTGACATCTATCGGCGCCATTGGCCCATGATCCGGCACTGTTTCTGCCGTCATCGCCCTATTCAAGATATCTACAATTTCCGACTGACCGACCTCGCCCGTCTACGGAGTTACGTGGAAGCCATCTTCAACGATCAAACTACGGCCTTCAAGTTGAATCTGGCGTTTGGTTATGTGCTGCAGCATAAGGACACAGACCAAGCCCGATATTTTTACCCGAGCAGTAACATCCGGGTATTTGACCAACCGTTTACCATCATTAACCGGGCGTCGCTAGAGGCGATGCTGGAGAAACTGGACACCGTGGATCCCTTGGAATGGGCCCAACAACAACACCCCAACACACAATGAGTCGTAGAGAGGGTGACCAATGCCATGTTTTTCGTTACCAAGCTGACCGACCACCCCCATCGGCTGAATGCGTCACTCATGCACTGATGAATACCATAACATGCCGTACATACTCTATATGTCTACATGTTGATCGTTGACGTTACGGAGGTGACTGAAGAGACACGGAGGTGACCGAAGATGTCACGGAGTGTCACCGAAGAGACACGGAGATCCATCCGGGTTTACACGGGAACAGCCGGGTAGTTACGGAGGTGACCGAAGAGACACGGAGGTGACCGAAGATGTCACGGAGGTCACCGAAGAGACACGGAGATCCATCCGGGTTTACACGGGAACAGCCGGGTAGTTACTGAGGTGCCCGAAGAGACACGGAGGTTACCGAAGATGTCACGGCTCGGCCCTCGACTTGGGGATAGTTGAACTGAGTGTGCTAAAAATAGATCACCAGCTAGCGTGCTATAAAGGGAAGCGGCCTGGGCGTTTCATCAGACACTCTGTCAACCACCAAGATGTTCACTTGCACAACTTGCCAGAAGCTGTTTACTCGTCTAGATAATTTACGACGCCACGAGGCCTCCACCCACAACGATGCTCGGTATACTTGTACAACCTGCGCACGGTCATTCAATCGGGAGGATCATTTACTGCGCCACGAACGCTCATTCCACGAGGGCGCGACGGAACAATGTAACGGTTGTGGTCAACTCTTCAAACGACCCAGTCAGTTAAGATAGCACCAACGTTTGATTCATAGTCCATCACCACGGTATGAGCGACAACTTTCCACTAAAGAGGCACCCATGAGGGTCAGACCCAGTGAAGATGAGCCCGGGGAAACGGAGATGACCGAAGATGTCACGGAGGTCACCGAAGAGACACGGAGATCAATCCGGGTTTACACGGGAACAGCCGGGTAGTTACGGAGATGCCCGAAGAGACACGGAGGTTACCGAAGATGTCACGGCTCGGCCCTCGACTTGGGGATAGTTGAACTGAGTGTGCTAAAAATAGATCACCAGCTAGCGTGCTATAAAAGGGAAGCGGCCTGGCCGTTTCATCAGACACTCTGTCAACCACCAAGATGTTCACTTGCACAACTTGCCAGAAGCAGTTTACTCGTCTGCACGACTTGCACCGCCACAAGGCCTCCACCCACAACGATGCACGGTATACTTGTATAACCTGCGCACGGTCATTTAATCGGAAGGATCATTTACTGCGCCACGAACGCTCATTCCACGAGGGCGCGACGGAACACTGTAAGGATTGTGGTCAACTCTTCAAACGACGCAGTCAGTTAAGACGCCATCAGCGTTTGATTCATAGTCCATCACCACGGTTTGGGCGACAACTTTCCCCTGAAGAGGAGCCGCGGAAGGTCAGACCCAGTGAAGAGGAGCCCGGGGAGACGAACGCCACTGGTGATGCGATGACGGAGAGCCCGCCTATACCCACAGTTCAGAAGAGCCTGGATATCCAGCCGGACCCCACCGTTACGGTTTCGAGTCATACGCCTGACAACATCGAACATTTTCTGGACGAGCCCATAAATGTTCCTAGCGATCTGTTACAGGACGCCCATCCAGTGAGTGACATCTATCGGCGCCATTGGTCCATGATACGGCAATGTTTCAACCGTCATCGCCCTATTCAAGATATCTACAATTTCCGACTGACCGACCTCGCCCGTCTACGTAGCTACGTGGAAGCCATCTTCAACGACCAAACTATGGCCTTCAGATTGAATCTAGCGTTTGGTTATGTGCTGCAGCATAAGGAGACAGTCCAAGTCCGATACTTTTACCCGAGCAGTAACATCCAGGTATTTGACCAACCGTTTACCATCATTAACCGGGTGTCGCTAGAGACGATGCTGGAGAAACTGGACACCGTGGATCCCTTGGAATGGGCCCAACGACAACGCCCCAACACCAAGTGGACAGTGGAGAGGGTGACCAATGTTACGTTCTTCGTGACCAAACAACGGAATATTCCCATCGGGTGAATGTATTCACCCATGCACTGATAGATACTCAGAATGCACAAACAACTATCTGAGGATATGTTGCCTCAACGGTATCCTGGGCTGCCCGACGATGATTAGAATAAACGGTTCAAAGCGAACATGGCCGAAGATGGAACTTTCTGAAATGAAGACTTCTGATTGGACAAGAATACATCTAACGGACAGGAACGAATATGACAGATGCAAATGGTGGCCTCTGATTGGACAAGAGTCTTCTTGAATTGTAAATATACCCAACGCGGCTCCCCCAGCGTGGGTATGATGTAACATTGGGGAGAATAAACTATATGAAAAAACTTCTTGTTGTTGTTCTCTCATGTCTCATCCTTGTTGTTGTTGTTGTACTGTCTCCGGTCTGTTAAGGCGTAACGACGGACGTCACTGCATTTCGAAGAATGAGTGACAATTCCATGGAATATCTAGAAAATCAGAGCTTCTGAGCTATTTCACCAGGGCGTTGAAGCATTGAGCTTGGTGTTGGCGGGCGTTGCTACAAGATGACACCTCACACGACGCATTCGGACCAAGGATGGTCCATCTCTACACCAAATACCTTCCTTCACTGCCCCAAAATACCCGCTTTCGCTACTACTCGTACTGATGACGTCACCAATGACGTCACAGATGCTGCGGACATGCCTCAAATCGGGGTGTACACCCCGAGAGCTACAACATGACACCTCCCACGACGCATTCGGACCAAGGATGGTCCCGCTCTACCCCAAATATTATCCTTCAGTGCCCTAAAATGTCCACTTTCGCTACTACTCGTACTGATGACGTCACCGATGACGTCACAGGTGACGTGGGCAGCCCCCAAATCGGGGTCTACACCCCGAGAGCTACAAAATGACACCTCCCAGGACGCATTCGGACCAAGGATGGTCCATCTCGACACCAAATACCTTCCTGCACTGCCCCAAAATGGCCACTTTACTTACTACAACCAACTGCGCATGCGCAGATTGACGCGACTTGCATTTAAAAACACGCCATTCTGACTCTACCCCACACAAGCTTCACTTTGACACCTTCCACGACCCATTCGGACCCATAGCGGTCCATCTCTACACCAAACACGCCTGCCAACATGCCTGCCCCCAAACATGCCTGCTTTCTATACTACGGCCAGACTGCGCATGCGCAGACTATTGCACACGGACGAACCATTAGTCGATACATTACAAACTCCACGGGAGCTTCAAAATAAGACCTCATACGACACCATAGGATCATAAGGGGCTCACCTAGACCCCAAAACGTTCACCCCGTATGGGCCTATACCTCCATAGCCATGCAGTATAGGCCTATGGGCCTAGCCAGGCCTCGGTGAATTTTTTCCAAAAATTTCACCGCTTCGCTCCGGGACTCCTCCCATCGTGTTCTAAATGACGAGACGTGAAAAACAAGACCAAACAACCCATATCACAATGAACGTGTGTGAATTTCCCAGGTTGGACCTATACCCCATAGCCAGCCTATGGGCCTACCCAGACCTCGGTGAGCTTTTTCCAAAAATTTCACCGTTGCGCTCCGGGACCCTTCCCATCGTGTTCTAAATGACGAGACGTGAAAAACAAGACCCCACAACCCATATCACAATGAACGTGTGTGAATTTCCCAGGATGGACCTATATCCCCATAGCCAGTATGGAGCTATATGGGCTATATGGTACTTTTCCAAAAATTTCACCGTTTCGCTCCGGGACCCTTCCCATCGTGTTCTAAATGACGAGACGTGAAAAACAAATCCGGTCTATTTCTATACTACGGCCAGACTGCGCATGCGCAGACTATTGATAACGAACAACACACTAGTCCAGGCGGATGCTCCCTCACGACAGCTTCACACTGATACCTCATACGACACCATCGGATCATTAGGGGCTCGCCTAAACCCTAACACGTCTATGTCCACACCTTTTTCCCAGAATTCCCTGTCTGCGCATGCGCAGACTGTTGACAACGGCCGAGACCCTAGTCCAATCGGATGCCCCCTCACATAGGCTTCACATGGATACCGCACTCGACTCCATCGGCCCATTAGTGGCTCGCCTAGGCCCCAGAACGTCTATTTCCATACACTTTCTCTACTGCGCATGCGCAGAATGACGTCAGTTCCACGTCACACCCAGCCCGTTGGAGACTCCCTCACGACTGCTTTACATGGATACCTCACTCGATCCAATCGGCCCACTAGTGGCCCACCTAAACCCCAACACGTCTATTTCTATACTACGGCCAGACTGCGCATGCGCAGACTATTGACAACGAACGACACACTAGCCCAGGCTGATGCTCCCTCATGACAGCTTCAAAATAAGACCTCATACGACACCATAGGATCATTAGGGGCTCACCTAAACCCTAACACGTCTATGTCCACACCCTTTTCCCAGAATTCCCTGTCTGCGCATGCGCAGACTGTTGACAACGGCCGAGACACTAGTCCAATCGGATGCCCCCTCACCTAGGCTTCACATGGATACCTCACTCAACTCCATCGGCTCATTAGGGGCTCACCTAGATCCCAAAACGTCTATTTTCATACCCTTTCTCTATTGCGCATGCGCAGAATGACGATATTTCGACCCCACATCCACCCAGTGGGATGCCCCCTCACATAGGCTTCACATGGATACCTCACTCGACCCCATCGGTCCATTAGTGGCTGCCCTAGACCCCAAAACGTCTATTTCCATACCCTTGGTCTACCGCGCAGAATTTGATCACCCACGACATTGTGGGAAAAACCCACTGAGACTACTTTCTGTCCGCGAAGGAATACAAAGGTTACAGGTTGCCGGAACTACTTCTGACCTCCACGTGACCTTGAGCTGGTGGCGCCCCCTGGCGCCCCTGGCGCCCCAGGCGCCCCAGAGGTGAAAGGCGATGGGGCCTGCCCTATACCTTTAACCTGGAAACAGCGCCCCCTGGTGGATGCAAGAGTTATCTCCCCCGGCAAAATGGGCGGGTATTTGCCGTCTTCCTACTACTAACAAGTTAACAGATATTCTTATCAGCAGTGCTATACAAACATTTGGTGTTAAGAAACCAAACAGGTCCGGTTATAGTCTTAAGAAAGCTACCAAGCCTTGGTTTAATAAGGAGTGTGCACAAAAGAGAAAAGAATATAGAAGAGCAAACAACTTGTTTAATATATCTAAGACACCTGTCAATAGAGACATCATGTGTGTTAAGAGACGTGTATATAAGAGGACACTTGATAAATCTTTACGAGAATATAAGAAGAAATTTAAACATAAGATGAGTACTTTGAAAAGCAATGATCCACGAGAGTACTGGAATCTCCTTTCTTTTAAACGAAGAGATCCCTGTCCTGTTCCACTAGTTGACCTCACTGAACACTTTGAGTCATTAAACTCTGATATAAACCATTCAAACAGTGATCTCCCACCTGAATTTGATTTAAATGATGATAGTATACTTAACAGTCCCATCCCTGAAGATGAAGTTGAATATGCAATCAAAAAGCTTAAGAATGGCAAATCTCCTGGTGTGGATCTTGTATGCAACGAATATATCAAGTCTTCAAGTAATAATTCATTTATTCAATTATACACAAAACTCTTCAATCATGTGTTAGATTCAGGGGTTGTTCCGACTCCTAGGATCACTGGTTTGATCACTCCTATTTATAAGAACAAAGGAAATAAGCATGATTCTGATAATTATAGAGGCATTTCTTTACTAAGTAGCATCGGTAAGATTTTCACAAGTGTTCTTAATACCAGGTTAAATAACTATGCAGACTCTATGCAACTGATACCTGAATACAATCAATCAATCAATCAATCAATCATTTATTACACTCTAACCACTCAGGGTGGCACGAGAGGTATACAATGTGAGTTACAGATGGCGGATAACAATATACATTTGAGCATTACTAATAATTACACTATAGACATTCCTTCTTTGATAAATTTACAGAGATTCACGAGCTTGCGCTTGTCTTCAGACTGAAATAGTTCTCTGAGCTTGATTACATTTGGCCTCGTATATATATATCTTGGTATGTATTTCGATGATCCAACAGATATTTCGATGATCGATCAGATCTTCTGTCAGCTGAGTAATTAATACTTGCATTCGGTTGAATAGCATCACTACTCACAGGTCTGACGTATGGTAGACCAGAAGGTACACCTGTACTCTTAGTTTGTGAAGAGTCGCCGTTACTAAAAACACACTGTTCCGTTGAAGGGTTTGACTGGATACCACCCTCGCACCCCTAGTAATACTCACTAGCATTGCCGTCGGTCTCCATCTCAGCACGGTTCTCAGCGAGTAAGGGGGCTTGAAACTGAAATTGGGGCTCTACGGTCCGTGTAACCTTGCACAGTTCAATTTTCGTTTTTCGTTTTTGGTTTCTCAAAATCAAAAATTGAAATTTGACGGTCAATTTTCAATTTTCGTTTTTTGTTTCTGTAATCTCAAAATCAAAAATTGAAATTTGACCGTCAATTTTCAATTTTCGTTTTTTGTTTTTGTGATCTCAGAATCAAAAATTGAAATTTGAACGTCAATTTTCAATTTTTGATCCTGGGATTGCAAAAACAAAAAACGAAAATTGATATTTGACAGTCAATTTTCAATTTTCGTTTTTCGTTTTGCTTCACGCAAAAATGAAAATCAAATATTGAAAATTGCCTCGACTTGTCCGTTTTCGTTTTTTGATTTTAACTTTGACGTATCAATGTTAAGTTCGCACGTGGACGGGTTATGATGTCACTTCCGGTACGCCGAGCAGAATAGAAATAATGAATCGTGTCGTTTTAGAGGTGTGGAGCGTGAGAGGCATGTGGCCCACCAGTCCATCCTCGGGAGCCAGTGTATTGATCGATTTGTTAGGGTATCTATACATTGCCTTGGTTAGTTGCTCACGGTAGTTCTGGATAAAAAAAAGATCAAGGGGTATCCTCTAAATCAAACCAATTATTGAACAGGCTCAGCTAGCTCATTACGACAATCCGCTAGCTGCACTGTTTGAGATGTGACGTCGCTGGCATAACTTTGATGTCAGGCTGAAATCGACATAGTGAGTCAAAGCAAAAACCGCCGGCTTGGGATGCCGACATGCTGATTCAAAATAACCTCTGGGGATGAAATGTTCGAGATTGAGGCAACGACTCAAGAACTCACTCGAATCATCAAAAATGTCCAGGTAAACCCTGCGCGAGGATTCACGATTTACCTGGACTTGTGAAGATGCACCAGACAGGTCTGGATAGGCGGCATCCCGTTGTTCTCATTGGTTATTGGCATTGAGGCCTGAGCCAATCTGGACGCAGTCTTAGATTTTCTCATTTCTAAAAATAGATGTTTAGAGCGCTACAAAAGCGAACAGCATTCTGCACACAACCGCTATTTGTTATTGATTTGAAATATAGTATTTACAAAGATACCAACAAAGATGTAATACCAATAAGAGTAAGCATCGCGGTGATGGGACGCGAAATCCGCATAAGCGGCCCGTAAACCACCATTTCAAACAAGCACACAATCGCCACGTTTGATGCCAGACGTCTGAATGCTTCAACGCTTCAGGTCCAATCTCCATTCTCTATTTTTGGGACCTGGATCGTTGGAGCGTTCAGATGCCCGTCAACGTTCAAGGTACCTACGTATTTATTATACTATCCTACTTTAATGAAACTACCGTGTGTATCAACGTTGTTCTCCATATAATGCACCACACCTGCTGCACGAATGCCTACTCGCTTCTGCACATGCGCAGTTGGCCCATTATAATCTAGGTCGAATGCCTGGCTCCAGGGATCTATAGTGTAATGAAACTCCCAAATCTTTCCCCCTACTGGTTTTCCATATTATGCTCCACACCTGCCTAAACAATCCGATTTGCGCTTTCCATACTACTCCGCGGACCGAAAGTGACATCATAAGCCTTGTTCGTGCGCAGTTAACATTGACGCGTCAAAGTTAAAATCAAAAAATGAAAAACGGACAAATCGCGGCAATTTTCAATATTTGATTTCCATTTTTGCGCGAAGTAAAACGAAAAACGAAAATCGAAAATTGAATGTCAAATTTTAATTTTTGATTTTGAGAAACAGAAAACGAAAATTGAAAATTGACGGTCAAATTTCAATTTTTGATTTTGAGAAACCAAAAGCAAAAAAACGAAAATTGAATTGTGCAAGGTTACACGGACCCTCTACATCATGGGGTGGAAATCCGGGCGCACGACGATGTGTGTTGTGGTCTGGAACAAAGAGAGGTGTTGCCGGGCGGAAATTGAATTGTATTGGACGGTACACAAAGTTCGAGTCCTCCTCGTTGTACAGCCTATTGTTGATGTACAGTTTGTCCACCACAAGTCGAGCTAAGTGACCCTCCTGTCTGGCTTGTCTCATGACTGGGAAAAGGCGCCGTCTTTTGTGTACAATCTCCGCTGGATATTGATCACCGACGCTGAAGTTTGTTCCATACAACTTTCCCCTTGCCTTTTGTTTCACCGTCTCGCGTACTTTAAATTTGGAGATTTGGCAACAATTGGCCTTGGTCTTGAGGGTCCCAGGCAGGGTTTAGAAGACACCATAGTACTTCTGATCATATATTTTTATTGAAGTCTATTGTGGATCTTTGTCTTAGTCAGAAACAGAAACTGTTTTGTGCATTTATAGATTATCATAAAGCATTTGATTCTGTATGGCGTACTGGATTATGGTTGAAGTTAGTTAAAAGTGGTATTAATGGAAAAGTTATTCAGGTTATATTTAACATGTATAATAATATAAGATCTTGTGTGGTAAAAGATGGAGTAAAATCTGAGTACTTCCAGAGTTACAAAGGTGTTAGACAAGGCGAGAATCTGTCGCCATTTCTTTTTGCTATTTATCTTAACGACCTTGAGGAATTTATGCGAAAAACAGATGTGAATTGTTTACGAATTTTTGCAGATGATAAGACACAGCAAGAGTTGGATACATATTTAAAACTACTGTTAATCTTATATGCTGATGACACTTTGCTACTCGCAACCTCAGCAGAAGAGCTACAGCACTCATTGGATATCTTAGCAAATTATTGTAAAATTTGGAAATTAGACATTAATGCATCAAAAACTAAAATTGTCATCTTTAGTGTTAGAAAAGCTAACTACAGTAAATTTTTGTTTTATCTCAATGGAGTAAAGATCGACATTGTTGACAGTTATAAATATCTGGGTGTTTTATTCTTTTATAATGGCAACTTCTTCAGATATAGAAAGTATCTCTTTGAACAAGCTCGTAAAGCCATGTTTGCTGTTATCCAAAAGAGTAGATGTCTTGATTTACCACTTGATGTTCAAATCGATTTATTTGACCATATGGTCCTGCCTGTATTACTCTATGGCAGTGAAGTGTGGGGTTTTGAAAACTGTGATATCATTGAGAAACTACAATTAATGTTTTATAAATTCTCCGTAAAATTAGGGAAGCGAACGTCAAATACATATATATTTGGTGAGTTTGGGTGCAGCCCTCTAAGTGTTAAAATTAAGCTTAGAATGATAAAGTTTTGGGGCAAATTATTGATAGACACCCAAGGTAAATACTCCAGTTGTATTTATGAGGCATTACTGCATTTTCATACGTCAAATATATTCTCTTCTAAGTGGCTTCTATCTATCAAAAGTATCCTTGATTCATGTGGTCTTACGCATATTTGGCTGAACCAGAATTTCCCAAACCTTACTTGGTTATACAATACTGTTAAACAACGTTTATTAGATCAACACTATCAGGAATGGAACTCT
This sequence comes from Hanleya hanleyi, assembly GCA_036873755.1. Lineage (NCBI taxonomy): Eukaryota > Metazoa > Mollusca > Polyplacophora > Lepidopleurida > Hanleyidae > Hanleya > Hanleya hanleyi. The sequence goes on along the minus strand of JAVTVY010050662.1, from coordinate 15,201 downwards.
AAGCTTTCTGAAAGCTCCATGTTTGTATTATATAAGGAGTTCAAACCTAAACCATGTTTAGAAAATTATCTAGTTAAATTGCCTTATAACAAAGCTGTATCTTTATGTCGATTCCGTACAGGAAATCATAAGTTACCTATTGTGACTGGTCGTTTTAATAATGTTGAAGTCGCTGATCGGTTGTGCCAGAAATATTCTTTGTCTAAAGTAGGTGATGAGTATCACTTTATCTTAGAATGCCCTTCATTGTCAACCATTCGTGAAAAGCATTTACCCAGGACATATACCCTCCAAACTTAATTTTTACAATTTAATGAGTTCCGAAAAGATTGGCTTGCAATGTAAGATTTCTTCATTCATTTTACAAGGTTTTAAAACCATTCGTATTTCCTAACAATTTTTCGTTTTGACTGAATATAGTTTGATTTACACATAGCTATATATATTTTAGGGGTTGATCAGATTTGATGTTTCATCTCCCTTCTGTTTGATTGTTGGGGGTTATCTCCCTTCTATTGTTCTGATTGAGTGGTTTGCTATTTTTGTATCTCTATGTCTTGTACAAGATTAAGAGAATAAAAATTCAATTCAATTCAATTCAATTCTTGATCGTTCGTAGAAGAAAACATCCCGTCGGAGTTATTTCTCTATGCAACATGTTTATCATAGTTCATATTCTATTATATGGGGAATAGAATAGAATATGAAAGAATATATTTAATTGCCAAATCAGCCGCACACAAGGAGCAATTAATCTCTCCACACGATTGGCTTAATTTACCAAAGGACCTGGCCCGGTTTAATGAGATTTTGGCCCCCTTGAGGTGAGGTTTGGAGTGGCAAAATGAAATTATCACACACGAAATAAAGTTTTCAGTTGGCGTAAAGTATATTATCATGTCTTATGCTCTGATTATTTTGTAGGCTATTGGTCTTATGTTTTTCCATTAACAGTATATTGTAGTACCGTGGTGAATATGTACAAAATCGTCTATTTTGAGGTGAAAACAGGACACTTCTCTCTCGGTAACAAAATAAATTTAACTCCGAAATATGGGCCGCGAAATATTGACCATGTCAATAGTTGGTTGTTGTTTACAGAGAGTTGTGCTGTTTTCACCTCAAAATAGACGATTTTGCACAAATCCATTACTTCAAGATGCTGTTATTAAAAACCATAAGACCCAGGGCATACAAAATACTCAGAACATAAGACAAGATATTTTACTTTACGCTAACTAAAAAAATTCTTTCGTACTATGATATTCTGACACTCCAAACCGCACCTAGTGGGGGCCAATATCTCATTAAACCGCGCCAGGTCCTTTCCTATAGAACGTACAGTGTTCCTATAGTGGAACATAACAGAACAAGAACAGTGCCTGAGGGTCATCTTAGCTAGCTAAGCTAATTTCACATTTCATCAAATAATTGTCTGTCAGAAGTCTCATCGTAAGCTAGTATCATGCGTTCAGATGATGTTGATGGGTTGCTGCCCCTTAGCAACATAGGGTACGTAAGAAATATTGAATAAAACATATCTATTCATCGTGGAGTTAACACTTTAACAAAGGGTTGTATCATTAGCACCGGCAGGTGCATTCACATAACGGTACGTTCATTGAGTCTCTTCCCTATCTGTTTATAATGGGACGGTTTTTTGACAATTGATAACTACGGTACCGGTACACTGATAACTGGTGTAAATATGAATATTGATCAAATTATCTTACTATTCCAAGAAAGCAACGTATCTTACTATTCCAAGTTAGCGTAAAGCACCATAATGTTGGCAATTTCAGGACGAAAAGAGTTCAGTGATCGTTCATTTATCCAAAATATTTTCCAGGCTAAAGAGATAGGGAAGATAGTGAACGAACGAACCGCTATAATATCATCAGCATTTCTTTTTTAAAGAATTAAATTGCTTAAGTTTGAGCAGCGGGAAATTGAATTGACTGTTGGAGAGCACCGTGACGGCTTGTCAGACCCAACAGAACGGTTTGTTAACCCAGTCAAAACTACACTCCAAGAATATTAGTCTGTTATTAGAACTGACCGTATGTGGATGTTGTCAACTAGACGATTTCAAATTAATTATTCATCTTAACAGTTTATTAACCAAATAAATTGTATTTGCGACAAAAAAAAATCTAAATGATTGACATTCTTAGCAGCAAAAAAAGTAGGACATCCCTTAAAATATCATAGTGTGTACAGTAAAAAGTAAATTTCATGTTTTATTAAGTTCAAGTTGCACATTTCACCTGGAAAGAGTATAGCATGTTATATTGACATCATTGATGGGCGTTCAGAAGTCGACGTATATAACACAATGCAATTTTATGAATAAGAGAATGCCTTCGTTGCTCTGGACCTGGCTTCATTAGTAGAGAATGTGAATCTGAAGCACATTTGAAATTCACAAGTAGTAGTAAAGGCGTATCTTCGGGTCTATTGACTTACTTTCGTGAACTTTGTGAATGGAAGTGACATTTGGCCCCTGCGCATGCACACAATACCGGATAAAATGGTGCGCTGGGGTCCAATGCCACTTTCAGTCACTTGACCGAAACCGGAAGTGACGTCACAAAGGTCAAAGGTTACGAAAATGGGTTAACAGACCCAAAGATACCCTTTTGAAACCTGGCATTCCTCGCTATAGTTCCAGCGAGTCACGTGACCGGAAGTGGCCCCGAGTCGGAACTTGGGGCATTTTCGTGAACCGATTGACTATGGTATATAAGAGAACCAAATCACAATGTTGTAGGAAAAAACATGTTTCATTTAATAGCATAGAACACAAAATATATATATAACAGATATTCCCTTATTATAACTTGAACTACAGAAGTCCAGCTGCGCATGCGCAACCGGAAGCGGAACCCTGGACGCTACAGACATGGGGATTTCACCAAATGAGTCGCCTGAACTCAGGCTCCCGCCCTAGGGTAAAGAGAGGTGAGGAATGAGGCTGGGTATGCGCAACCGGAAGTGGTACCCGGTACGGAGAACAAGTGGGGCTAGCGACATGGGAATTTCCCGAAATTAGTCGCCTGGACCCAGGCTTCCGCCCTAGGGTAGTGTAGGGTGTCGAATAGGGCTGGGCAGCTGCAACCGGAAGTGGAACCCTATACGGAGAACCATTGGGACTAGAATAAGTGCATTTGAGGTGGGAGTTGTGGAGTGTAGGTCGACCATATTGGGTCCCAATGTGTTATGCAAAATAGTGTCATTGTAGCGTTTCTTAAACCACCACAACACATACCATCAAGAGAACATTTTGCTTAATGAGAAGATCTCTTTCGCAAAGAATGGTTAGTGTTAAAAATGATTTTCGAGTGTTTTCTCGTTGTTTAAGGAGAATCCATTGAAGGCATGGACTGATGTACTGCCCGGTTGATGTCGAGTGGTACCGGTACTAAGAAGGGTGGTGGTCTGGTCTCTCCCCCAGAGTCCAGGTAGACGGTCCTCACTCTTTCTGGGTTATACACGGCCTCCATCCGTTTTGCCTCACGTCGGCTTTCTAACAACATCACCTCTGGGGATTGCATCGGTGGTCGGACACCCGCCTTGAATATTCTCGTCGTCTTCCTGGTCTCTACCCGCACCTAGATCTCTTACGTTTTTTTGATTCCACCTTTCGCTCTTGTAACTACAACTGGCGATGATCCTTGCGGGGTCATGTCCTTGCCCAAAGCATGTATTTGGACTGTGGTGCGATTTCATTAACTCCCTATTTCACTTCAGCGCTCTCGCATTGTTTTCTGGAACGTCGATTGGCTACATTTAACCCTATCCTGGGCCTCTGCTTGGCTACTTTCCCATACGGCTGATTTGCTGGCCTATACCAGCTTGGTTAAATTAGGATCCCACATTTATGTTCAAGCTCGGATCATTTATAGCCACATGTTTATGTTCGTAACCTATTGTACAGAAAACACACAACACAGGATTTTGGATGAGATTTCAGTTGTTTTATTCAAGAACCACAATACAAAACAACAACGACGTGAGAACAGCCGCGTGATAACTTAAGCCCAGAACGGGGCTTGTACATTGTGGCCCAGTCGTACATCAGCACATCTCGATGATCAACCTGGGGGTACTCGTCAAACGTCTGTACGATAGTGGGTAGATTCAGTCCACGGTCACGATGGTAGAGATAAAACAGGCAGAACTGTCCGCACACGCTACTGCTCAGGCCTTGCAGAGCTTGACTGCTCCAACACCACCTCTGTGTGCCTTCGTCCATGAAGGTCGTCAGGTCGGATTAGATGGGTGGAAGGCCGTATGGGTCAAAGTATTCGCCCTGCCATTCTGTCGAGTACACGGTCACCCAATGTTGACCGGGACTATCCTTCGGATCTGTGTTGAGGACGCATGCGGAAGGATACTCACGGTCTAGTGGGAACGCGTTTCGAGCGAACACCCCTTGAAAGATAGTTCGTGTCCATGGATCATTCTCCAGCACGGTGGTAATATGGTCTGTATCTATGTTAGATGACAAAGTCACAAAGGGCGTTGTGCGTCTCGTCCACTTGAACGATGTTTAAGTGGATCACATTGATGGTGCTCCGGAGGGCTCGTACAAAGTGGATTTCCAGTCTTAAGTTGCCTTGCTTGGCGAGGTTCAGCTGATGGTCGTGCTCTAAGGTATCCTCCCGACCGATCATATTCCATCTGATTTGACCTGTCGCTGTAAACAGCCTATGATAGGCCCGAATGAAATTATCGCGTCCAAAGTTCGATATTAAGGTAGTGGCTGGGACGTGCTGTCCGTTCACATGTAGGGCCATACAAATGATGGTGAACTGTTTAAAATCAAACGTGTTCTCAGATTAGGCTCGGTTGAAACTGGTATTCTCAACACAGAATCAGGATCACTTGGTTTGGCTTGAATTGGGCAGTTCTCCAAGAAACAGTTCTATTTGTTGGCGCACATATTCCCGACAGGTACAGAGAACACATTGGTTTGCACATGTCGGATAGGGTACTGGGCGATTTAACTTTTCAGACATCCAGGACAGCGTCTTGGATGATACCCTATAGTCAGCTGCGTGCCCCTCTACGCCATCAAGACGAAAGTCGGGAGCGCCCATATCAGTCGGATTATGACGGTGATCTTGTTTAAGAGGAAACGTCTTGCACGAAGAGTCCTGCGTGAAGACGACCAATGCGATCGACCCAGCTGCCGTTCGCTGTGAAGCCCCGCCGATTGTTCTACCCGGTATTGCCATTCTCCGTACTCATGTGCTGGGCTGTGTCCTGGTAGAATAAGGGGTTGTCAAATGAAATTTTTTAGCCTCTCTGCCGTAGATGAAGAGCGTTTCGATGTAGGCCCGATAGAGTTACGTGTTGGTCAAGTCACTGATGAGTTGTTACTGAGCGAAATATCATCCTGTTGAGTCCAACCCGAGATTCGTCGGGCCCAATGAGCAGCGTCGACGAATCTGGAGCCATCATCATTAACGATCTTGGCTTTCATATACAAGTACGTATGGGCTAAATCCACATAGGCTGTATCTGTATTGATGTTGGTAAACTCGATGGAGCCTGCTTCATTGATGCTGAAGAGTGCAAGATGCTCCACCATAGTCCCTGTTCGGCACTAGTCTGCGTGGACGGGACGGTCCCCAGAACAAATTCACGACTCTAGGTGGATTAAGGACATGCTTGCGCAAAGATATCCCGGGCCATCTATGTGCGTTCTCGTTGGGTCGGTCGTCGAATGGTGCGTGATCTTTTATTCCCTATGACACGTGCTTTGGCGACCAAGACGCCTTTTGCTTCTTTGGCTCGGTGTTGCAGTGCTTCTTGGATGGGAACACAGCTGAACGCATCTCGTGTCAACGGCGGAAGGAAAGTTTTGACGACGCTGCCGAGCACGTTCCCCAGCCCATGACCTCGTTGGATGCGTGTGCCCACAAAGATGGGTTGGTCTCCCCCGGATTGTTGACTATGATAGTCCATATGGCTTTGTGCATTGCACTCGCAATGCACCTTCGTTATACAAAGTGAGGAGATCGTGCTTGTCGAAAATGAAGTGTGACCACCACTTTCCCAATTTCGAATGCTAGAGGTTGTCCGGTGTCATCCCTGATATCGATGGAGATGGTACTGATATCAGTTTGTCTGACCGGTAGACGGAGCACATGGTTAAAGCTCTGTGCGAACTGATCTCCGTAGTCCCAGATGCACTAGGCAGACGCGTAGCATGGCAGCAACGATATCACCCACAATGTGACCATCCACCACCTCCGAATAGACATTGAGCCCATAGAAGCCAGCCTTATCATCAAGTATGGTCTTCCCCTGGAGCCGACCGGGCCAGACATGGTTTTCCGTCTCCAATGCACACAACCCCTTCAACGTCTTGCTGAAAAGTACGGTCAGATTGGTCTGGAGGATGATCCGGAACTTGTGGCGTCAGTCGTGGTACTACACGAGTATCAGATTCGCAAACGAGAAGATATTTATCCCATTCGGGCTCGAGACCTTGATGAACTTTTGCAACGCCTGGATGAATATTTTGGATGTATGGCCTTCAGGAAGAGTGAAGTTATAGGTGTTCGTACACGACTTCGTACCACAACGTGTCATGTGTCACGTTGTACCACGTATAATGGTACTGGATAATCACTAGGCCACACTACCAACGTCCGGAGAGATGCAAGGGATGCGGCAGCTGTGTTACATAATGGGCTAAGTTGTTGCGTGCCCACAATGATGGGTTGGTCTCCCCTGGATTGTTTACCGATCGTGCAGGAACTTAGTTAACTCATACACCAGCGACTGGACAACCACCACTTCTGGGGTCCTACAAGGTTCAGTAGTCAGCCCACAGTTTTTCAATCTCAACATGTCGGACAGTACCACCGACATCAAAAGCAAATCAATAAAATTTGCTGATGACATCGAGATATGACTAACAACTGCAAATCTTCTGGAAGGAGCAAAACAAATGTCACAAGACCTGACTACCTTTGATTCCTGGTGCCATGATTGGCTAATGAAAGTCAGCAAAGAGAAAACAAACATCATGTGTATCAGCAAACAAAATGTTCCTGTCCTAAATATCACAATGAGCGACACACCCTGAGCCTAGTGGACACTCAAACCTGCCTCGGTGTCACCTTTGATAAGGCCCTGCGATTCGACAAACATATTGACCGGGTTACCACCCGCGCCCATGCCGCCCTGAACAAATAAAAAACCATGTCGACGACAACCAAGGGGGCCTCGACCAGGGTAAATACTCGTCTGTTCAAGTCCCACATACGACCCCTGCTGGAATATTCATTCCCAATCTGGTGCATATCTAGCGGCAAAAATATAGAAAAACTAAAAAAAAAAAGGTCCAAAATGCAGCACTTAAATGGGCTACAGGTGCTGTCACTGGCACATCAGTGGAGGCCATGGAGGCTGAAACCAACACAACACCCTTAGACCTCCGCCTGCGAGAAGTCCTAGCGCAAGAACATCTCCGCATCTTGAAAAAACCCAGCAGATGACAACCTTAAAACAAGGCTTCTGAATGGTCCAACGACCAGAAACCAAGCAAATGGGAAATCGTCACCCTTCACCTTCATGACAAACACCACTAAGCAGATTTGGTCAAAGAAGAAACCCGAGATTGAAACAGAATCAGAGGAATCTGAGGACACTCCATCATTCCAGCCTATCATACAGTTAAACCACATCCACAAAGGAACTGTAGGTAACTCACACAGTAGGACCACAGATCAAATAACAACTATTCAACAAGATGCAAGAAAGTACCTATCAGAAACGAATACGGAGGACACTGTAGTCTTCACTGATGGATCAGCACTGGGAAACCCAGGCCCCACTGGCGCAGCAGCCATAATATACACTGCCGGACTCCTAAACGTGCCCATCATTAGATCACTTCCTGTATCTAAAAGAGGAAACAACTACATCGGAGAACTTAAAGGCATCGAGATAGCTCTCAAATATCTGACCAACCTAAAAAAACCAGAAGGAGAAAGCGTCGTCCACATCTTATGTGACTGCCAATCAGCGGTAACAACATGCTGCGACACGAAACTCCCAAAGGCCTACTCAGAAACCATCATCAATATAAGACGTATGTCGAAAAAACTAGCAACGGCGGAAGAAAGGTTAAGCTCGCCTGGATTGCGGGACATGCCGGCCTGCCAGGAAATGACCTCGCGGACAAACACGCAAAACTAGCAGCAAAAAGAGCAACGAACAGCCTAAATGTAATACCAAACACCCTAGAGGAACAGAAGAAGTACTGCAGAACAAAAATCAATCAAAGCTGGCAAACACGGTGGCAGCTCTCTACCAAGGGAAGACACTTCTTCGAAATCGAACCAAACGTCAGAAATACACAGAAACCTCCCATCATCAAAAAAGCAAACAGAGCGTCGGAAACTAAAATACACAGACTAAGACTCGGCACAACGCTCCTGAATCATACAAGGGCAAAATGGGGCCCGCATGTGGTGCCATCTACCAAGTGCGACTGTGGCCACACAGATGAGACAGTGACACACTTCCTGTTGCACTGTCCAACCTACTCTACCGAAAGACAGCATTTGATGGACTCCATAGAACATAGCTTTGCGACACACAAGGTTCCAGCAGTGGAAAGAATTATTGACACCTGCACCGTGCTGGGCGGAGGAAGATTCTCTGCTGATTCAAAAAAAAGATATCAGGACAGCCTTTAAAATCTTTCTCGCAGCAACCAAAAAGGAAATCTAAGCTGGCTGCTTTTAACTTAACTTTAACACCCGCTCATATCCTTGTTTTCGTCTCGTTTTTTTAACTAACAGTACATGTGTGCCCACAAGTGAAACCCCATAGTGAATTCAACAGAGTGACGATTGGCAGCATCCATTGGACAATGCCTTAAGGAATACAACAACAACAACAGGTGTGGTTGGAAAACATCCCAGCCAAGCTATTACTGAGTAGTGTGAGGTAACACATGACGACTGAGATTTCTCGCTTTCACTACAGGTTTTAATAGTGTTCCCATTCTGTGCGATTGAAGCTGGGCTTGGTCTGGGTGAGGGGGTCTTGTATTGCCCCATAAATGCGATGTACCACTGAAGTGTCTGATTGTATTGTACTTTTTCTCCCTGTCGCTTAATTCAGATCGGTGTAGAATATGTTGCATCTCTAAATCGAGTGACACAACGGATGCACATTCGTAAAACAAGCCTATGTTTTTGTATACTATGATTGTCTTTTTGAATTTGGTGCTAATACTGTTATATGGAATAGGTCTTTGGATTATGGACGCGGATATTCTCTAATGGACGACGGCTGAATTATGGATGACGGATTAGACGCTTGTAATTCATCGGATTCAGAGATTGCAGGGTTTGAAGCAGGCGTGGGTCAACCAGAGCCACTTTTTCGTGTGATTCATTGACGACCGAGGTGTTCACCGAGTAGATTGCGCAGCACGAAGGCAGCCAACGGGGTTAAGATGGTCCCAAGAAAGCCTCCTTTCTGTAAGATCTTTTTCTTCTGTGCTTGCGTGACTCGCTTTTGTACCAGGGTCTTGGGTCCTGCATTATGCTTGGCCAGCTTAGCCTTCTGAGCCCGATTCAGTGGCACGTTCCCTTTTAAGACGTTATGTCCGATCTCACAGAGACAGTGTACAAGGTCATGGTGTGCACCGCGCACAATAGTTCGAACCAATTCGACTGGGTCAGTCTTCAATGTGCGGAGCGTTGGGTCGTGCTTCCGCACTCGTACGGACATACTGCACAACTAACACTGGAAGCACCCTGCCCTTTTTATCCTTTGCGGGCTCCTTCCTGAACATCCTATCACTCCAGAGACAAACTCATCCATGATAGTGCGTTCTATTTCTTTTTATTATCCCCATCATCAAACACACACACACCCCAGCTGGAGGAGCCACTATGAATGTGTTGACATAATATGTTTTTGCACATACACGTGGTGGGTCTCCCCATGGAAACACCGGTCCGTAGTCAAAGGTGGTCTGGGGTGGATTGCTTCAAATCGAAGAGCATATATTCGTGTTGAGGGCATCTTTAAAGGGTTTCAACGCAAACTGGGTACATATGTCTCGCCAGGTGCCGAAGTTGAGTGGTATATCTCGGGTTTTTAAACATCACCAGGTAGTGCGTATTCAAACTCATATTCCGATGTTCTTTGATTTTACCTAATAGATCCTGCACAATGCGGATGATACAGAGCCGCCATCATCCATGACCACCTAGATGTCCGGGTCGAAATCGTTCAGGTTGGATAGGACTTCCACGTACGTCTTGTTGGGTACCGTCTCGTACGCCGCTTGCCATTCCCCGTATCACCACTCGACCCGAGCAATGAATGGCGTAATCATGCTGCCGGTGTGTTGAACCTGTTTGTGGACGAAGTGCGTATTGCCAGGGCCCGTCGGCGCGGCAATGGGGCAAGTGAAAGGATGTTGTCATCGGGATCCATGGTTGAATGTATATTCGCTAACATGGTAATCCGCTCTCATAAATTCGGTATGAGTAAGACGGATTCGGTGTCGTCGGAGCAATGGTGTGCGCGATGAGCCTTGGTACCGTTGTCGGTGCGTTAGTGCATTCACGGAAGATGGTCATATACGTTGGGGTTTCTGGCGTAGTGGTCGCTGAAATACTTGATGTAGGGCTCAGTGTTAATCTCGGTCTGGTGGACGCTGGGTCCAAGTGCGGTTTGACTGGCGCTGGCCTGGATTGGGTCTGTAGATTCCTCTAAGTGAGATGAATAGAGAGCTGAGGTTTCCCACGTCGTAAAACACACCCGGACATAAGATAGCCAGCAGGGCTAGTAATGTCATCGCAAAACACAATTGTGCTTTGCACGCTTTGTTGTATACGGTGTGTTCAGAGGCAACTGCACTTGGTCCATAGCACTGTGTGTATGGTCGAGCATAGAATGAACGCTGACGGCTGCGGTTTCTGGCTTTATAGCTGTTTACCTGCTTGTCCGGGACCCATGAACTGAAGGAGCTGGGTCAGCCTTGCCATTTCACGAGATGTGCTTGGCTCGGCGTCGCACGGTTTTTAGGATGCGTTTCACATTGTAGTAGCCTTGTGCTGTTTTCACCACGCGTTGTAATTTATTCTCCTTAAAACATCCCTTGCAATGACTCCCCTTGAAGATCTTCTAATTCATACACTTGCGGTTGTCGGGGTATGCAGGGTTTAATCACAAAGTGCTCATCGCTCCAATTGAGGAGGAAACTCTTCTCGAACTCGCCCTTGATTTTACTGATCTGAACAAGGTCTCCGATCCTTCTGTCGTGGTTTTGGTTGAATGGAGTACAAGACACGCCGGACTTGGGCGCCTCATTGCGCTTGATCACGGTGATGGGTGCTCTCTGAATACTTCGGTGATTGTAACCGGCTCGATTGTAACCGGACACATGTTTCGCGAGGACATCGATGTACGGCCTTGTATTCTTACAGGTGAAATATTTATACACGTGGCTTTTAAACGTCCTGTTGAACCTTTCCACAACGGAAGCACATTCGTAGTACGTGTGAAAGAAGAACACATTCTGGACCTTCAGAACTGTTGAAACGGTCTGTTGAGGAATTCCGTACCTTCGTTGGTTTGCAACTACAAGGATTTGCGACCCTTTTAAAGATTCACTCGAAGGCAGCTACGAGAGTCTCTCCCGTTTTCGTCCGGATGGGTACGACCCACGCATACTTCCTCTTAATGCCGATGCTTGTCAAGATACCGATTCCCATCGATATGTTTGGAGAAGGCGCTCATGTCGACCAAATCCGCTTGCAGTTGAGCATCTATACCGTCAACGATGACCCGGCTCCTTGGAAAATGTCGGCCGGCAGCTCGATGTAAAGGGTAGGTGTCTTGTTTTTAACCAATCTCGGACTTGGCCTCGTTGTATTCTCTTGGTTTCAACGGCTCGATAGAGCGCTGATAATGCACTATATATATCTGGACTGTTGAGACTGTAATACAAGGTGTTCAACACCTCCCAGCTCTTCATGCTGATGAATGATGAAGGACCCGGACTTTATCGTTTCTAGATCAAGGGTATATCTTGGGCCGGGGTCGGAATTCCTTTCTGGATTCTTTCTTTGGCTGCCAGCACATCGTCCATGGCACGGGGCCAGTCCAACTCGTCTGATGACCGCTCGTGCTCTGTAAGCACCTGATCCACATTCGCGTGGCATCTTCCAATGAGGCTCATAGAACAGGTTGGAGGAAAAATGCACTGTACCCCAAACTAGCCCAGCCAATTGAACAAAGAAGGGGCCGCGTCGAACGTACACATGAAGGGTCACGTGACTGGTTGGGGTGGATGTAAAAGTAGGATTTTCTGAGGAAAAAAATCGGAAAAACAGACTGGACACGTCGTCAAATGGGCCTAGGTGGGCTAATAGGGGTCCGCGGTAGCGGGGACGAAATGGGGCCTAACGTTTCCGGTATGGTCTCTTCTTGAAACAAAAGTCGAGGTCGGCCACCTAATGGATGAGGTAGATGCAAAACTAGGATTTTTCCGAAAAAGATAAAATGAGGAAAACGGAATTTACACACAAAGCTGGGAACCCCTGGCAAATTGGTCTAGATCGGCACTACTTGGTCTACATGTATTATATATTTTTGTATTATGTTATCGGTATGCTTAGAATTCACTCATTTACAACCCATCAAAACACTGTATCAACGCCTTTTCAAAGGAAAGCGCTTTAATTTTCTGAAAAAATTTTACAATCACTCATTTTGCCCGAAATTCAAGTTAGCCCATGTGGGTTTATTTATCATGCACTCTTAAATAAATACAATGAAATAAAATACCCAAGTCAAGGTCTTTTTTTTTATTCTGTGAACAACAGCAGCGTGAGAGCAATCAAACTTAAGCCCAGAAGAAGGGTTGAATATTAAAATGCTTCAGAAGAAGGGTTGAATATTAAAATGCTTCTCGGCCCAGTGATACACCAGCAAATATCGGTCTTCAGTCTGTGTGGATAGTATTCCGTATGGGTCAAAGGTCCCTTTCTGCTCGTCTGTCAAGTATACGGCCACCCAATGTTCGTCGATCTGTGGGTTTTAATATTGAAATCGTCTTCGGCCCAGTCATTCATCAGCACATCTCGGTCTTCATTGTAGGGGTACTTGTCAAACATATGTACGATCGTGTCTATGGTCAAACCACGACAATGATGCAAGTGGAAAAAAGGCAGTACTGTCTCTATACGCTACATATTAGCCTCGCTTGGCTGTTCCAACTCTACGTCTCTGTGCCTTCGTCCATAAATGCCGTCAAGCTTGCATAGATGAGGGGCAGTCCCCACGTATTCATATAAAGTATTCGTCCTGGTCTTCTGTTAAATAAACAGCCACCAATGTTGACCGGATCGATCCATCGGGTTCGTGTTGAGGACGTATGCGGCAGGGTACACGTGTTCTAGAGCAAAATTCTTGAATGACCGTACGTATCAATGGATCGTTCTCTATCACGGTGGTCATCTGGTCCACTGTGTCCATGATAGATGGTGTAGTCGCAGAGGATGTTACGGCTTTTATCCACTTGAATGATGTCAAACTAACTAAAGCGGAGTTCCCAGTGCAAGTTGTCCCTCTTGATGAGACTGCTGATGATCTGTCGTTGGTCGTTGTCTAACATGGGCATGAGATCGAAGCAGAACAATGTATACCCTCTGCCTACTGACCGTACTCTCTTCATCTTGGTTTATTTGATCCCTCGATGCAAAGAGGTGCAGGTCGCTCCGGATATAATCCCACGAGCCAAAATATGGTTCAAGGGATCGTGCTGGTACTTGCTGTCCGTCCACATGCTTTGTTGAACGTTTTCATGTTGAACGGTAGACTGGATGAGTCTCTATTTCATATGTACTATTTAATAATAATAAAGTGATCTTTAATAAATATATACGTTTGATAAATAAATAAATAAATAGAATGAAAAAAAAAAAATGAAAAAATTATTTTTAAAATGGAGACTGGACGATTTGATGGGTTTCGTCGTGTAAAGATTCCATCTGGAGGCGTGGTTAGTCTGGACGATTGACATGTTTTTACCTTCGGGTGCACTCCGGAGATTCTTTTATTCGGCATGGAATAGACTATGGGTCCGTTTTTCGGCCACCAGTTGTCGCAAAACCTTCAACCCAAATCACTTATATGTATATATTTTCTGAAAGAGCATGATGAAACTATTAGTTTAAGATATAACACTGCTATGTTATAGAAAAATTAAACTCGAACATTCTCCTCCATGCTTGCTTCATTTTTCTTAGAAAACCCCTTAAAAATGTCGAAAAATGGTCAAATTCGGCTCAATTTCCAGAAAAATCTGTAAGAGCGATTTCAATTAAACTTCTTACTCACGTTCCCTGGTCCGGTCTCAACTTAAAAAGGCACACAAAAGTGGGTGTCAACCTGTCCGTTTTTTGTCAGATTTTCTTCCCGTAAATGAGTCCCGATTTTTAGGTACACCCAAGGGGCATAACTGAGGCAGGACAAACTTTACTCCATGATCCCGATCAGCGTGTAGACGAAGCCAGCACTCGATTTGTACGTACTCGTTTGCAGCGTTGATAATGCTGAATAGGATGGCATTATAGATATAAGCTATTAAGAAGACAAGAAGAATTATGATGTAGCAGGACAAGGGCAGTCTATCGTATTATGAAATTAGAGAGGGGCCATTACTACGATACTGTGGAGGGCCACCTTAATTAAGGGGCAGGATGTTTTTTACGAAATTAATTATTCACATGTATCGTAATCTCAGAGTGTTTGCGAGTATGGCGGTATACAACACTTGCCAGTTATACATATTATTTTGGGAAATCCGACCGATAACTTTCCCCCTACCCCATCTTTGTTTTGATCAATTTGCCAATTCTAGCAGGATTTTCGAGAACAAAACTCAAAATTAACCTATTTCTTCTTAATAATGGTCATCCATTCGGCAATATGAAGGCCGTGGTTACTTTTCCGCTTTCCAATGATAGCAGAAACGCGGAAAATGCAAATAAGCGATGTAACCAAGTCAAATTATTGGTAATTTTGCCTTCAATTTTCTCTTAGAAACATGGGAAATACTTCAGAAACTTGAGAAATAATTTGTAAAACCATAATAATATACATCCGTTCCATCCTTTATGGACTGTAAATGGGTTCTCTTGTAAAGAA
>JAVTVY010050661.1:0-25324 GCA_036873755.1 Hanleya hanleyi | reverse complement strand
CAGACTCTCCCCCTAAGCCCCCCCAAACTTCACAACTTGTCTACGCCCTTGTATCTGAAACTGTCGAAAAGGATTTGTTTGGTCCAGTTGTCAGCAAGAAGCGCTGAATCTTCTGACAATTAAATAGAACACAGAATGAACACTTCACATTAGGCATAAAATTAAACTGGGAAATCCGTAAAAATGCAGTTCGACAAATCAATTAGTGTTGCAGAATAAGGCAAAGAAAATATATCTACAATAGATACAGAATAGGGTAGACCGGGGTAGATCGGGACACTTTAGAGACTATTTGAGAAATACAGGGCAGTTTTGTCGATAGACATAAAAAAAGGCGCATACATTACCTAATCTACCAGGGTAGCTAATGCCCTTGGAAAGTTTGACGTAGTGTTGGAACTTTTCAACCTCGGGTAATTTTCATCTCATATTGTTACGTGTGGCTTTCGGAAACACCCTGGGCGGAACCGGACAGGACTACCCAAGGTGTGTATAAAAAATGAAACAAGTATTTTCTAATGCAACATTTTTATTTTAAAAACAGTCATCGTAGTACAATTCCAAGGATGCGCCTGGTAAGCGTGCGGTGTTTTGATGCCACAGCTTGGGGGAAACAATCGTACACACAAGCAAAAAGCTGACAGATCATTATCTCCATATAAACAAACCAACAAACACACAGCAATATCATGTAGACTCCTCCCTCTCCTTAAAAAAATATTAAAGGAAATCGTCATATGGAATATTTTATATTCCTTGAAACAAGACGGATATTTGACTTTTATTTGACACTGCCCTGGATGAGAAATAAAAGGACGTGGCAATTAAATTTAATTTCAAACAAAACTGCTGAATGAAAATTTTCAAATAACGAGATGAAATGACTACCCCACTGGTAGAATGGGTAGACGTGAAAACGTAAATATTATATCTGATTTATTTTATCAATATAACATATTTCACTTATTTCGACTGTGGCGATGATGCATGAACAGGCAGAAAGCAGCCAGCGGCTGCTATTTATAGGCTGGAGGTCTCCCTCATGTTCCCCTGCTGTCAATTCCCCCCTCCCTGTCCCCCCCCCTCCCCCATGATTTGTATATGTCCATATAGTAATATTCTTTTATATTTTTATTTCATTTTTTTTCTTCATCTGCCGGTAAAGTAATGCTAATGTTTGTAACAAAAACTGTTTCCGAAAAAAATTTTTGCAGAAACCAACGAGTATTGAATAAAAATTCAAACCACTTGCCATACAGCGTGGTGTCATAAACTATTGATGAGTAATAAAATAAAATAGAACAAAATCATCCCTTATATTATTACTCCATATATAAGTATATAATTATAAAACAACGGAAGTATATTGAGAATATTGAATACTATAGCCAGAACGTTAAATGACCGCCAGTAGATCATAGCTGTCTGGGTCGAACGATCTACTCATGGCGTCACTATATAAGGACACTTTTATTGGGCTCTCACCGATATCCTGTTGAGTGGGATCTCCCACCCTAAGGAAACAGACATGATTTGAAGGAAAGTTATCTCTACCTCAGCATCTATTGCTTTCACAATTTACAGGGGATGTATCTTTATCTACAGCTGTAAGATCCGTTCAAATGTCACGGCAAAATTAGTAGAGAAGTCCAAATTTTCCCCAATCATTGCCGGCCTTGATTTGTGGTTCGAGTCGATACTGGGGTATTTTTGCAGTTCCATGAAAAGTGTTAATCGTTTGATTGATTGATTGATTGATTGATTGATTGATTTGATTGATTGTTTATTCACCATATACAAATAATATATATATATGTACAAGTAGGGTATAGATACATAGAAATATGGCGGGAATAAAACCCCAAAGGGCTTGTTAAATCCCAGATAATTAATAATAATAATAATAGATTAGCATGAGACGCTGGGTGCGTTCACAAATATATAAATGTACAATACATGGTGAATATACCATGGAGCCTTGTTTAGAGAATTATAGTTCCATAAGATATATATAGTGGGGCTCAGCATATATGCATATAGATAAACACAACTTTTTTGTATAAAATAGGTTTGTCTCGTGTCCCTTGTGATGGCCTGAGATGAGTTAACTCCAAGATTTACAATTTGAATATAATTAGAAAGTACATCCTTCAGTACACAGATTCACATACATGTTAATTGATGAGGTGTGATTTCAGTCGAGACTTAAATAGTGATTGTGACAGACATGATTTTAGGTAGTTAGGTAAAGCGTTCCAGATTCGTGGTGCTTTCGACTTTGTGCAATAAAATGATAGATTTGAGTGCACTCTCGCCCTATATAGATTGAGATTGGCTTGTCGAGTGGGATAACAATGGACTTCAGAGAGTTTTGTAAAATAATTTGAATAGTTGATAGGGATAGAAAGGGGATTATTGAGAAATCTGTGAGTAAATAATAAAATTAAGAAGTTATTTAACTGAAATAGGAGGAGAATGTTTAGTTGTTTCATTAAAGGACTAGAATGGGCATATTTACCACTGGAAGTTATTACGCGGATAATTCTCTTTTGTAATATCACAAGTGGGTTGAGATGAGTTGAGAATGTGTTTCCCCATATTAAATTACAGTAAGATACGTAAGAATAGAACAAAGAATAATACAGCATAATCAAGGTTTTCCTGTTGAGGCAGTTCCGTATTGCGTTGATAACACCGATATTTCTCGAAATTTTTGAAGTTAGTTCGTCAATATGTGTTTGCCAATTTAATCTATCGTTAAAATAAACCCCGAGGAATTTAAAGATTCAATTTCGGTGCCAAATATTGAAACCTTAGGGATATTTACATTTGTTGATCTATTTGGTTTAAATAATATAAATTTGGTTTTTTTCATGTTTAATGAAAGTTTGTTGCAGGAAAACCAGGCATGAAGCTTTTCAAGTTCCTGTGACATATTTTCCGCAAGTCTAATACAATCGGCATCGGATAGGGTAGCGCTTGTATCGTCAGCAAAAAGATTAATGTCTAGGACCGATGTGGCCTTCGTAATGTCATTTATATATATTAAAAAGAGTATGGGTCCTAGTATTGATCCTTGTGGCACACCCGTACTGATAGGATTGAAAGAAGATATAGTGCCGTTGTAAGATACACACTGGCGTCGAGAAGATAGATAGCTACGAAACCAGTTATTTGTGACACCCCGGAAACCATAGTAATCAAGTTTATGTAAGAGGATCTCGTGATTTACTGTATCAAAGGCTTTGGAAAGATCCAAGAAAGTAGTAATGCTGAACTGCTTTAGTTCCTTTGCAGCAACCAGTTTGTCGTATAAAGAAAGAACGGCAAGAAATGTAGAATGATTTGCTCGAAATCCATATTGATTAGGGGAGATAATCATCTCTGCTTCTAGGAATGTGATCATCCTCAACACAAGTTTCTCAATGATTTTACTGAAACATGGCAGAACAGAAATTGGGCGATAATTCTCGGCTAGGGTTTTGTTTCCAGATTTGAAAACTGGAGTAACCTTTGCATTCTTAAGGGAAGTGGGAACGATTCCATTTTGGAAGGAAAGATTTACAATATGCGATAGGGGAGCCGATATTAGGCTCGATATCGGTTTTATGAGTGACATGCGAATGGCGTCAATGCCAGGTGAGCCATTTTTAAGCATATGCACTATCTCATTTATTTCAGATGGTGTACACGGTTTGAAGGAGAAGTCTTTATTGTATGTATTGTCAAGATATTTTGTGAAGTTATTTTGAGTAGATGGAATTTTTGAGGCCAGATCGGAGGCAATAGAAGAGAAGTAGTCATTGAACTTTGTGGCAATTTCCGAAGGTTCCGTGATATCATTACCATTGAAATTAAAAACACTAGGAAGATCGCTAGATTTTTTTCTACCTAATAATCCATTTATGACTTTCCAAGTTCCTTTAATATTATTATAAGATTCACTAAATTTGTTTTCATAGTATTTGTTCTTTGCTAATCTAAGAGTGTGGTTTAGTTTGTTCCTATAAACTTTATATTCACGAGTTACCTCGCAATCTTTTTTCGATATGTGCATCTTGTATAATCTATTTTTTTTCTCGAATAGAGTGTAGCAAGCATGGGGTTATCCACGGTTTAAGTATTGTAATCTTATGGGTGGTTCTAGTTATTATGGGGAAGCAGTCATCGTATATATTAGTAAATGTGTCCATGAAAGTATTTAAGGCGCTGTTAGTATCATCATCGTTAAGTACTTGTTGCCAGTCCAAGTTTGTTAGTTTCTCCTCGAAAAGTTCTTTTTGAACAGGATTTACTTTTCGGGATTTGAACGTGTTTGTCGACTTACATGTATTGGGTAAAGGCGAAAGACGGTTTGTTGCATGAAAAATAGGAAAATGGTCAGTTATGTCAGATAGCATTATACCAGAACCCAGGTCGTCTTCGTGAAAATTTGTGAATATGTTATCTATTAGAGTCGCTGAATGAGATTTTACTCTGGTGGGTTTTGTAATTTTTGGGAAAAAATAAAATGTTTTCATGGTTTCCAGGAATGTTTTTGATGGGCCATGGTGATTGGTTTTGAAAAGATCAATGTTGAAATCTCCCATTATAATGCATTTTTTATTTTCGGGTTTTAGATTATTTAAGATGGAAACTAAACTGGTGTTGAAATTGTCAACATTTTGTCCAGGTGGGCGATAAATTAATCCAATAATATATGTGGTTTTACCATCAAAAACTTCAACAAAGAGTGATTCATGTTGGTCATGTTCATCAGTGAAAGAGAGATCGTCGCGAATTTTACAGCTGGTGAATACATCGTTAATATAAAGAACAATCCCCCCGCCTTGCTTTGTTTTCCTCGAAAGAGGAAAAGGTTGATAACCAGGGATAGTGTACAGATTTTCGGTCGAGGAGTCGAGCCAGCTTTCCGAAATTCCAATGAAAGAAAATTTAAAATTCATGTTATGGATGAGTGCAACGACTTCACTGAAGTGTTTTTTTAAGCTTCTTGCATTAACATGTAGGGTCGAGATAGATGTGTTGTCCGAGATGGAATTAGTTCTGATGAACGATTCAAATTGGTCTTCGAAATAGTAATTGGACTGGTGTGATCCGATGTTTCCCCAGTGGGAAAGCTCACCTTCAGTATCGTCTGTCGCATAAGTAGAATTTTCGGAGTAATTAAGCTGTATGGGGTTAAAACACATATATTCAAATCCTTCGAGAAGTCTATCTTTGTCTGGGGCGAGAGTGCAATCAACATCTATATTATAATTATAAAAGGGCAGTTCACTGAGTAAGTTCATGGCTGGATAAGGTAAATTGGAGGTGGAAAGTTACGTAATGTGAAATCTAGTAGTCACTGAATGTAATTATAATAATGACTGAGGGTAGCACGAAGCTGTACTTACTAATCAAACCAGTAGTGGATTTGTGTGGACCTAGGTGACATGTTTTGCTAGAGACGCAATTATAACAAAGAAGTTGAGCATTACTGGTGACAATGAGACAAACCTTTAGACAAAAGAAATTAAAGTAAAACAAAGAAGAGAATGTTACACCTGAATACAGGAGCATATAACAACAGGGTATTTTGCACAGGTGGAACGTGTGCATTTTAGCGCTTTGGGAGGCCAGACTCCCGCTCGGTGGTGAGAACGACGCTAATTAAACAATACAAACTACGATACACGGGAAAATAAATTGACAAGAATAAAATTTGGAATTTGAAGTTCTCCGCACGATTCGAAATTGTATACAATGTAATTTGAAACAGTGGCATTGAATTGCTGGTGGGATACTACAAAGAAAACAACTGCATGTAGAAGTTTAGAAATTTAGGAACGGTGGGAATACGACCAGTAGTGTGTGAATACTAATTAGTCTCCAAACAACACTGGGCAATATATACACTCAGGCAATAGTTTAATAAATCAACCAAGTATTTATCTGTTATACTTTGTATGGAGGGTGCGTGCATTTTTCTTGAATTGTTTGAAACAGATTCAATTCGACAACGGAGATAAATAGACCGAATTTGCAACCTGCGAAATTTTTCCCGAACTTCTCTTTGTACTTGTTGAAATAAATCACTATTTCATTACTTTCATGAATCATCTTATTACTCTCGAGAATCAAGGTATAACAATCGTGTGCAGTAAAGCTCGCATAATCCCTGCGTGTGTGACCGCACTGAGAACAATCGTGTGCAGTAAAGCTCGCATAATCCCTGCGTCTGTGACCGCACTGAGAACAATCGTGTGCAGTAAAGCTCGCATAATCCCTGCGTCTGTGACCGCACTGAGAACAATCGTGTGCAGTAAAGCTCGCATAATCTCTACGTCTGTGACCGCACTGAGAACAATCGTCTGCAGTAAAGCTCGCATAATCCCTGCGTGTGTGACCGCACTGAGAACAGACGGTTAATGCTTCGTGTAACGGTTCTGGTTAATGATTGATAGAGCTCAAGTGGCCACGATTTTATTCCGACTCTCTTCCTGTTTCGGTGATCTTTGGTGACGTCACTTTCCTGTTACCAGGGACTTCTCACCAAAAAAATCGGAAAGACGGACTATATATGCACCCCATGAAATTGTTTTCTTGTGGAACAAAGTATACATTTCGGTATTTAATTCCTCTAATGCTTTAGGGTATGAGGGTTTACGTTGTTTGAATTTCGTTGGATGGTAATGAGGCACATGTGCACTCGTCAGAAAGGGTCGGAGTGTAGGTGAACGATCGTGCAGTGTATCATATTGGAGCGGCCGATGGGTGGCGTGAGACTGGGGTGGTTTATGTTAGAAGTGATGATATTTTGTGCATGCGCAGTCGTGCAGTATTATAGCAGCGCATATGAGGTGACAGTTTCCAGCGAGTTATGGACCATCCAAGGTCTAGATTTTTCGTGCGTGTTATTAGATTAAAGATCTTATCGGGTAGAGTCAGAATGGAAGTGATCCCCGCATGTGCAGTCGGAACATATTCAGAAGCGCGCTTTGGTAGGAGTTTTGGGGTAGTTCTGGTCAATATTTTGTAGATTGAATTATGAAACTTGGGTATTTAACCCTACCTAGCCTGGGGGGAGGGGGGCGAAATGGCCCCCCCCCCACCAAACTTTCTGCGCTTTATCCGGAACGACAAAAAATAGAGAGCTGAAACTCCGTGACTTTATAGTATATCATATTGGGGTCATTTTGAGCCTATTTGCATGCCCCTACCCCAAGGAGAGGATCATGGGTAAATTCAAGATGGTGGCCATGTGGGGTCCCAGAAAAGTGATGTTTTTGTCATATTTCTTCAAAATTTCAGCTTTTTGTCGACGAAAAGTGGGCAAAAGCTATTTTATTTCACATCACATTAATATTTACTAATTTATCATGCTGTTTTTGCGTAGAAATTGCAGAAATACAAAATTTGGAAAATCTTTTTGAAAATGACGTAACTGTGACGTCACCAAAGCGGCCATCTTGGATGTTTTTACATTTTCTGGTAGCGCTTGACCCAAGGGTATAGTGTGGTAAGTTTAAGCTCCCTGATTCAAGGGGTAACAAAAATAAATAAGGGGGGCCGTTTCGCCAGATAGGGTTAATCGAATTGGCAGACACTATATATTACAATAGGTGGGGTATCGGGATTATTGAAAAACTTTCGATGCAAAGTCACCATGCGCACTCCACTGCCTGGATGGACGTCTTGGGGCTGGATCAAGCCTTCCCTTGTCCAAACGGGAAGTGCAGGATATCATATTGAATCGCTCATGGGGTATAGTCAGACTGAGGTGGTCTTTATTGGAAGAGATGTCAATCAAGCTGTGCGCAAATGTTTTACTGGGGGAAAGTCGGAGTACCCGGAGGGAAAGCCCGATCCTGGCCTGGGACAAGAAACCCAATCCCCATACGGCCGACTCGATGCCATGCGGAATGGAACCAGGCCGCCACTGAACTAACAATGATACTCGAGAACAGTGTTCAGACTCTCAGTGTTGGCAGTCTCTGTACAGTGTTTGGGGGAGTTCCGAATCAAGGAGAGTTGCGGATCACTTTCCGAATTAACGCCTGATATTTCTTGAAATAAAGCATCTGTTTAAATCTTTTTTAGGTTTGTTGGAACGTCTGTTTCCGTGGACTCGAATGAATGTCAAACAACCGACCTGCATTGTTTCTTTCCCGGTCAATTCGGCAACGTAATACTTCCGGTACTGCGCAATGACAAATTGACACCCAGTCGAAAAACACGTGCGATATTTCCAGTAGTGATTTTGCGCGAAATAAGTTGGGTTAAGGCGATAATTTCAGTATTTATTTAAGGGATAGAATCCTGCTAATGGTCAAACAAAATATCTAGTGATTTGCGATAAATGTTAACTGACCAGCATTGTAATATAATGGGGCTGTAGAGATGTCAATTCCGAATCAACGATATACGCGCCGTTCATAACTTGAAATCGGTGAGTAAGTGACCGTCTCACAACTAATACAACAGGTGCAACCGACTTTAAGGACGATTGGTCAATCCATGGCATTGTCAAAATAATTTTCAATAAGAGCTGAATCAATGACAAAAGCAAATAAGAACTGACCATGGACAATCCGAATATGGTATCGAAGTACTTATTTCATTGCATTTGATAGGGCACTCCATGGACTTACATGTAATAATCTAGTTAACTTCAGTATATTCACAATCATAAATACTTTAAAAAAAAAACGATTTCTCACAGGAATGTCAGACATCGTATCCTAAAATGTTCTAGAAAATAATTAAATTGAGACTACAATGCAATTTTGTAGGCTCGCTCCAAGATAAATATACTTCAGAACATTTGCGACGCTAGATCTGCGTGTCATTTGTGCCTGGACTGTAACAATTAAGAATTCACTCACAGGTCGGGGAGAAGGCAACATTGAAATCGTCTCCAGGGCTTCACCGGCCTATGCGTGATAAGCAGATGACCCCTCAAGCCGATAGAAATTCCATTCACTGTAACGGCCGCTAGATGGCGTGATCCACAACTTACCAAAATGATTCGCAACTCCCCACGCTGGTGCACTCAAGCGGAGGCTATTTTTTCACCGATTGACTAGTCCGATTGAAGAATTTTTTACATACAATTATAGACGACAGATTTTTCGAGAATATAAGACCAGCAGTCGCTCTCACCTCGTAAAAGAACGAACGCTAGCAGACAGGATGTGAAAAGTGATTCGGAACTCCCCCAAACACTGTATCAGTATCTGAATCGTCTTCTTGTGCATACAATCTCTTCTAGTGCCGCATCATATCTGATACACGTGCATCCACACGAAAAGTATAGGTAGCATATAGTAGCGCCAATGCATCTGAAAGTGAACAGTAGGCATGCGCAGATTTACACAATGTTCAACACAACCACCCCAGTCTGACTCTACCAGTTTGGACAAGGGATGGCTCTCTTAGGCCCCCCCCCCCCCAAAAGTTCACCCCAAGTCGTGTGTGCATGCACCCCCGAATTGTCCTATTCAACGCACTCTGTAATTACTCAACACAAAATTTGTTCACAACTGCCCTAAAAGTACCCCAAATGCTCCTTTTCTTAATTCATCGATGGTTTGTGCCCAATTTGACGCCACCTCCAATAACAAACTACCCAAGCCTAACTCTACCCCAACAAAGCTTCAAAATTATAACTTGTACGACCCATTTGGACCACGGATAGCCCACAGATTTTCAGCGAAATACAACCAATGGTTCCGAGACCCTTCACATCGTGCTCTACAGCGGGAGACAGAATGATTGAATAGCCATGATCTTTACTTTGGTCCAAAAGTCCATTTTTTCTCTGCATTCCACCCGCCCCTCCTCCGAGTCCCAGTTTTTCATGCACTGGTCAGCCGGAAGTGACGTCACACAATGCCATGGGAACTTAATGGCCATGAACTCCTGCAACGATTAAGGCGAACAGAAAGTCTTGGCCTAAAATTTGACCGCTTGAGCTCCAGCAGTTGTTTAGGTCAAAGTTCGAGTAGCCAACTTTTTGGGTTTATCTAATACTCACAATCAGTTACAAACTGTTACCTTATTACATATACGCCTGATTTTCGCAATTGAAACTTCGATTGATTTAAAAACCTGAACAGTCGTCGTCCATCCATTTTTATACAAAACAATATGAATATGCTTGTGTACATTTATCGCAATCTGTCTTTAATGGTACGATCACAATGTTTCATATTATTGATTATCAATTTTTCATACAAATGAATTTTGAAGTGGTATCGGATTGAGGGCTAGGCATG
This sequence comes from Hanleya hanleyi, assembly GCA_036873755.1. NCBI lineage: Eukaryota > Metazoa > Mollusca > Polyplacophora > Lepidopleurida > Hanleyidae > Hanleya > Hanleya hanleyi. Next base: position 15,065 of record JAVTVY010050661.1, on the reverse strand, counting down.
CGCAATAAGTAACTCGTACTTATTCAGATAGTAGAGGACGTTCGTTTTGAGATGCATTTGTTTGTTTCATTATTATTCTTAAGGTTGACAGGAGTGTATAAATGGAGAAACTTGGGGTGACCATACTCGTATATATGACCATATGTGTGTGTATATTTTAACAGCCGTCACACATAACAGATGAATGCAGCATTGTAAGCCATATGTCTAGCACCCTGTTGATTTGTATTGACGCAAATATCCCCGGTGAATCTCGAATGAACGGTATGAGGGGATTCCCATGGCATTATACCGCCGCTCTATCTCTGGATTTCCCAAGAAAAAGCAGAGACAAAAATTCTAATAATTGTTCCTGCCCAGATGTAAACTGGCATAGCATGACTAAGCCATATTACTCAACACAATATAAATGGAAGCAAAGTGTCTCGAAACATGATTTTCATATTACTTCCCATTTTATATCCGGTACACGTGCCTTTTATTGTGACTGTTGATTTGATAACCCTGAAACGCTTGTAAACTATTTTGCAGTGAGATAAAAAGGGAGTTTTTCATATGCTACCGTCACTACTCCTTCAGAAGTGACCTAAAATATTTCGGAAGAAAATCCTGAATCAGGAAGGCAATTTTCAAGATATGTTTTACGTATTCAATTTATTTATATCTAGCAGATTTATTTGCTGCAAATATTGTTTAACACGATTTCTTCCGTGCTGCTGTATTGTAAAAACACCATGGTCGACTTTCGTTTGTTATCATTGTATTAATTGCACACATAAGGTTATTTCTATCTCAAAGAACACAAGAGATGCATGAACTGATATGTTGTGACATTTGTCTATTTCGTCTATACTGAACTTCCCCTTCATAAATAAAACAATAGCCATGTTTTAAAGTCCACACAGTCATAACGGACATTTTTGGAGAACCCCGGTACATTGTTATGAACAGTTTTATCGTATGTCCAGGTTTATCCAGCCACGTACGGCCATCCGTTTGAAAGCCTGAAATATGATCAATATACCATGCCACTAGAAACACCATACCTAAATTCAGAATAAGCTAGAATAAGGAATAACTGCTCACTGGTTTTTCCAGAGTTTTAACGGAGGTAGGGAAAACATTAGAGACCATATATGTTTAGCTTATATATACTATCTCTGGTAATATGTTAACGGGCATTCTTTCATTTCTAAGCACATGGCTGAGTGACATAATGATACATTACTTCTAACATGATTAGACAGACAATTCAATATTCTGAAGTGATTAGAAATTTCAACTTTTAATTAAAACTCTACATGTAAAATGAACACAATAAATGCAATGTAGATTCAAAAAGCTCTCTAACACAATCAAATATATTAGATTGGATTTCCAAACGTATTGCAGAATTAAATAAATAAACAGACCATAGTGGTTGAGAGATTTATAACCGTACTATTGGCACAGCAGTATGCGGGGTTCGTGTTTATATGCCAAAGAATTTCAGAAGCTACTCTTAATATACTTATATTTTGACCAGATACACAGTAGACACTAAATAACATTCCTTGTAAACTGTGATTTTAACACAGTTTCACCATCTGTTAGATTGGATTTCCAAATTTATTGCAGAATAAATAAACAAAACAGACCATAGTAGTTGTGAGATTCATAGCCGTAGGCCTACGTTTGCACAACAGTATGCGGGGTTCGTATTTCTATGCCGAAGCATTTCAGCAGCTACTCTTAATATGAACTCGCGTTTATCAAAAATTGGCATAGTTAACCTGGTGTTGTAATTATCACAGTATTCTGACCATATACACAGTAGACACTAAATAACAACCGAAGTAAACTGTCATTTTAACTCGGTTTCACCACTTGTGTACCCGGAAAGTCTAACAAGGTGTTTTAAGATTAGGATGCTTGTTTTTGTGAAGAGATTCAAGAGCGTTTATGATATTCGTTTGTCCCATTACTTCTTGCATTTTGAAGTGTGTTTATAGAGCGCGATGTGTGTGCTTGTGTGTGTGTGTGTGTGTGTGTGTGTGTTGGGTACCAATGATAGATTACTTTGAAACTGACTGTGTGTTCATTCTGTATGTGTGGGTGTTGAGGCCCAAAGATAGATCACGGTTGTAAAATGACAGATTGTATGTTCCGTATGTTTGCCAGTGGAGGCCCAAGGATAGATCACGGTAGTTTGTAAACTGACTGAGTGTATATTCCGTATGTGTGGGAGTTGGGGTCCGACGATAGATTATGGTAACTTGTAACCTGAGTGTATATTCTGTATGTTTGCCAGTGGAGGCCCAAGGATAGATCACAGTAGTTTGTAAACTGACTGAGTGTATATTCTGTATGTTTGCCAGTGGAGGCCCAAGGATAGATCACAGTAGTTTGTAAACTGACTGAGTGTATATTCCGTATGTGTGGCAATGGAGGACCAAATATAGATCACAGTAATTTGTAAACTGATTTAGTGTATATTCCGTCTGTGTGGGAGTTGGGGTCCAAGGATATATTATGGTAACTTGTAACCTGAGTGTATATTCTGTATGTTTGCCAGTGGAGGCCCAAGGATAGATCACGGTAGTTAGTAAACTGACTGAGTGTATATTCCGTATGTGTGGGAGTTGGGGTCCGAGGATAGATTATGGTAACTTGTAAGCTGAGTGTATATGCTGTATGTGTGCCAGTGGAGGCCCAAGGATAGATCACGGTAGTTAGCAAACTGACTGAGTGTATATTCTGTATGTGTGCCAGTGGAGGCCCAAGGATAGATCACGGTAGTTAGCAAACTGACTGAGTGTATATTCTGTATGTGTGCCAGTGGAGGCCCAAGGATAGATCACGGTAGTTAGCAAACTGACTGAGTGTATATTCCGTATGTGTGGGAGTTGGGGTCCGAGGATAGATTATGGTAACTTGTAACCTGAGTGTATATGCTGTATGTGTGCCAGTGGAGGCCCAAAGATAGATCACGGTAGTTTGTAAACTGACTGAGTGTATATTCCGTATGTGTGGGAGTTGGGGTCCAAGAATAGATTATGGTAACTTGTAACCTGAGTGTATATTCTGTATGTTTGCCAGTGGAGGCCCAAAGATAGATCACGGTAGTTTGTAAACTGACTGAGTGTATATTCCGTATGTGTGGGAGTTGGGGTCCAAGAATAGATTATGGTAACTTGTAAGCTGAGTGTATATTCTGTATGTGTGGCAGTGGAGGCCCAAATATAGATCACGGTAGTTTGTAAACTGACAGTGTATATTCCGTACGTGTGGAGTTCGCGCCTAAGGATAGATTACGGTAGTTTGTAATTTGACTGAGTGTATATTCTATACGTGCGGGTATTGTAGATCAAGGCTAGGTTTACGGTACCGTAGTTTGTAAACAAACTGAATGTATATTCCGTATGTGTGAGTTGGGGCCCAAGGATAGATTACGCTAGTTTGAAATGTGAGTGTATATTATGTATTTGTGGGAGTTGGGGCCCAAGGATAGATTACGCTAGTTTGTAATGTGAGTGTATATTATGTATTTGTGGGAGTTGGGGCCCAAGGATAGATTACGCTTGTTTGTAATGTGAGTGTATATTATGTATTTGTGGGAGTTGGGGCCCAAGGATAGATTACGCTAGTTTGTAATGTGAGTGTATATTATTTATTTGTGGGAGTTGGGGCCCAAGGATATATTACGCTAGTTTGTAATGCGAGTGTATATTATGTATTTGTGGGAGTTGAGGCCCAAGGATAGATTACGCTAGTTTGTAATGTGAGTGTATATTATGTATTTGTGGGAGTTGGGGCCCAAGGATAGATTACGCTAGTTTGTAATGTGAGTGTATATTATGTATTTGTGGGAGTTGGGGCCCAAGGATAGATTACGCTTGTTTGTAATGTGAGTGTATATTATGTATTTGTGGGAGTTGGGGCCCAAGGATAGATTACGCTAGTTTGTAATGTGAGTGTATATTATGTATTTGTGGGAGTTGGGGCCCAAGGATATATTACGCTAGTTTGTAATGTGAGTGTATATTATGTATTTGTGGGAGTTGAGGCCCAAGGATAGATTACGCTAGTTTGTAATGTGAGTGTATATTATGTATTTTTGGGAGTTGGGGCCCAAGGATAGATTACGGTAGTTTGCAAACTAACTTTGTGTATATTCTGTATGTGTGGGAATTGGGTCCAAACGGATAGATTATGATTGTAAACTCACTGTATGTTTGGTATCTGTGGGAGCTGGGGCACAAGAATAGACTAATGTAGTTTGCACACTGACTGAGTGTATAATCCTTGGGTGTGAGAGTTGAGGTCCGAGGATATGTTATGGTTCTAAACTGATTGAGTGCATGTTCATTATGACTGGGAGTTGGTCCCAATAATAGATAACGATAGCTTATAAACCGACTGAGTGTATTTCTTGTATGTTTTGGATAACTGGCCCAAGGATGCAAGTTTCAAACAATGTATAATATCCTCTGAAACATTACAGATGGTTCGTTATATCATATTTGGAAATGTCTGTGACGTAATCATAGAAAAAGTCCACTGTTTTGACTAGCGTTGCTTGTCTAATCCTTTCCTGGTGTCTTTCGATCTGATTGTTATAATATGCTACGTTTGGACAGTACCCAAGGATGGTTACACCCTTTCCCTCCCGAGAAAAGAATGATTAGGTCCAAACATGGCTTTAAATACAGTTCGCGAGGGAATCCCACAAAAATCATGACGGAATCATGAGTAGGCATTTTAAATCTTCTCAGTAAAAGAGCTTTGTTGGTTACACATTTTGTCCAAACATTGATTCCCAGGATTAATTTATCATTATCATTTATAGAATTAAGACAATTTACTGTTATTTTTATCTGTTAACTGCAACTATTCTTCTCTAAGAATTTCGATTTTCCCGAGTTGATCAGATTTATAAAATGCTGGATGAAAAAAAAATCGCTCTTAAAACACGTTTTCTGTGTTACTGGCGTTTTCGCGGAGATTACAGGAAGCGAATAGAAAAAAATCCAGCATGCTAATATATGACCTGCGAAATAACATGGGGTGTGAATTTCTGAGAAAAATGGTCTTTTTTTTAAGCGAAGCGCTCTTTTACGAGGTAGCCATGAGAACTGGATATCCATTTGTAGTTTCTTCAACTTAGCGAGGGCACTTAGTTCATCACTGGGCTCTTCTGGTCGTATCTTGTGTGAGTTGGACAGAGACAATATTTGAAATATAGCTATCGTCTAGGTATTTGGGTAATTATCCAAACTGTGGCAGGTTAATTGTGTTCGACGACGACAATAAAATAATAATAATAATAATAATAAGATACAAAAAACGTACACGCGAAAGACAGTTTCGAAAGGAGTAGCTTGAGCACATTTGCAGATTGAACTGTGCATGAAAACGCAGCGGATATGTGCATTCGGCTTGTTCGATTTTGATCGACACAGGGAGAGATGGGAAATGCATTCAATGTATCTGGCAAAAATTAACAAGTGTTATCGTAAATTATTGCAAGCGCCGCAATCAGACGGTCTAACCGAAGGTAGGAGGTGTACATCTGATGTCATCAGAGTGGTCAGGTCCTGATGCGTCCATTGTTTTAACCAAACCGCATCATCTCGGGTCCTCGGAATACTTCGGTTTACGACTAAATATCGGCATATCTTAAATCATATACATTGGTAGTAAAAAGAGAGCCAAATTAAACTCTGTCCTCACTTCCGGATAAGTTGGAATCCGGTAGGGTGTAGACTTCTAGGAATCTGGTTTGGTGAGATTTTGGGCGATATAAGATTAATATGATACTTGGAAGTTGGTTAAACGGAGTCAGTCCCACACTAATAGGAAAGGTGGCCGTTATCAAAACATTATAGTTCTCCCAATTATTAGCCACATCTTTTTTTAATTTCATCTTCAATGAGGGTTTAAATCAAACGTAAAACAATTATACTCGGCAGCATATCTAAAAACAAAGCGGGTAGAGAGATCATGGAAATTCACTGGCCTCTACATATAGAATAAGCCATTTTATTTTGGCCACAAACTCCTTCTTGTACAAGATAAAAATATTAGAATCACATCTATGTACATTTTGTAAAATTCACGAGGAAACTATATTACATATTTTCTGGGAATGCGAGAAGGTGCGCGAGTTGTATACAGAAATAAGAAAAGCCTTTCACGATATTGCAGAGACCACATTCGCCTTTAATAGAAATATGATACTTTTTGGAATGTATTATTCATCTAACAACCAACAAGCTAAAAACATTGTTTTATTAGCATTGAAGCATTACATATATGCTACAAGGTGTTCCAACGGAAAACTAGCAGTCCACGCCTTTATGTATAAGCTAAAGAACGTCTATGTGACGCAGAAATATATTGCAGTTAAAACCGAAAAAATAGAGGAATTTTCCAAACAGTGGGCTTTTTGGCATAAACACTTCGAAGATATATAATCACAAATGTTGAGATTCTAGTTGACTATAACTGCATCTGTATTGTATCTGTTTCTTGTTTTGTTTTTGTCCTTTTTTTCTCGATTGTTCTTTTTCTTTCTTTTTTTTTCGTTTTTCTGTTTTTTTTTGTTTTTTTGTTTTAAATTTCTGTTATATGTGGTATTCCGTGGGCATTAATATGTATATGAAAATGGAGCAATAAAAAAAAAAGAAAAAACAAAAAAAGTTTTCAATCTACCGGATGAAGGCAGCCAAGAAAACGCCATGTCTCGACAGCATTCAAAAGGATTTAAAATCCGCATATGAAATAGATAAGAACATAAGATATAAAAACTGTGAATGGCGTACTTTTGACCGATATTGGTCGACATTACATTTATTGCTGAAATCATGAATATTTATAATGATACCATAAATAATGGCTCTTATTGGCCGCCAGATTCCAGTATTGTTAACCATCTTTTATTTGCTGTCCTTTGAGTCAAAACTGTTGAAGCTAGGTTACGGTTTCATATTTATGGATTTACGATTATTATATATACAGTGAAACCTGTCTGAACCGAAACTCGAATAAACCGACCAACCTTTATGTATCGGCATTTGTCTTTTGGTACCAATGTATCACTTACTACTGATTTGAACTTTGTAAATCAGAACCCTGTCAAAACCAAAACAAAATGTTGGCCCCAACCAAGGTCAGAGTATACAGGTTTCACGGTATTCTATGAGAACAGCTAAACTGGACTATTATTAGATGCTATTTTATTATTCGCTGAACAAGATCAATTGTGTTTTTTGCTTCTCTGGCTGCACCGAAGGAATTCATGTTTGTATATAGGAATATGTCCTCTTTATGAAAATGCAAATAAAATATCAATTATAAAAAAATAAAAAAAATAAAAAAACTTACGCCCTTTAAAAATCAATCAAAAATATTCCAAAGTCGTTTATAAACTTGTTTCAAGTGACATTAAAATAATTAAAATTGCATCCAGATGAAATGGCAGAAGGACCTACAAAGGGAACGGGAACGACTAGTAATCCATTGTCACAAAACTGACTAATTGGTGTGGAAAATAACAAAAACAGCAACAGAGCTACAATATTTTCAATACCAAATTATTCATAGAATTTTATCACAAATAAGCACTTCGAGAGGTGGAGGAAATTAGAATATGCAAATTGCACAATTTGTAATGACGAAAGAGAAGAAACCATTCACCTGTTTTGGGAATGATACTTTCTTATACTTGCGTGAGATAATTTGATCAACTGGGGAACAAATCTACTGCAGTGCGATAAATCGAGTCTCCGAAATCGATAGTCAGTTCTCCTAGACCATATGGTCTTGTTGATAATATGTAGTATTTGTAGTCGCAAATGATCCCCTAGGAACACATTTATTATAAAAAAGAACAACATCAAAATTACTGTCACTAAAATACCACGGTTTTTTAGCTATTTAGCGGCCAAAATATTACACTCCACACACACTCTTTCGACAAAGTGTGTGTGGAGTGTAATATTTTGGCTGCGGCGCAATAAATTCCCACTGGTTTGTCCATGGTTTGAAAAATAGGAAAAATAAAACTTCCATTAAATATTTAACACAGAGGGACACAGAAGATCCTATACATTAACAATGGATCTTTGAAAACACTTTAAAGAGCAAATTGTTATGAGTGGTGTACTGTTTCCTGTGTCAAAATTGCACAAGATCTTTGTGTAATATCCGCCTACGATATCAAATGAACATGGATAGCCTGTGAATGTCATTAATATGATTACTCCGCCCACAATCATTATCAACTTTCACTGATTCCTCAAAGAGTTCTCATAAATTCGCCATCACAGAATATATTTGACAATTTAAGGTCCTATTATTGACATAATCATTAACATGGTTAACTCTTTCCCATACCGTGTAGGTATAAACACATTTTTTGAAGTTCATACTGCTGATCTGTCTGTAGTTTCACAAACTTTCCACAGTGGTTATACTACTGCTGCATGTTCTCTTTGCCGATGACCTTGAAAAGGCGTGTATGTGTTTATCTATGATCCTATCACTCCCGTAAATCTTCCGTGGCAACGCTGTACTTTCAATGTTTTACTACCGTCGATGAGCCTGTTGTCTTTGTCAGAGTATCGTGCATTACATTTACAGTTATCACGCTCATATATGTGTATTTCGAAACCTAATCAAGAACAAATATAAAAACGAACTGGTTGTTACAAATACATGATTTCCTCTCGAGTGAAGAGACTGTCCCTGGTTACAAGGAGACAGAAGCACGGTCCGTGTAACCTTGCACAATTCAATTTTCGTTTTTTGTTTTTGTGTTCTCAAAATCAAAAATTGAAAATTGACCGTCAATTTTCAATTCGTTTTTTGTTTTTGTGTTCTCAAAATCAAAAATTGAAAATTGACCGTCAATTTTCAATTTTCGTTTTTTGTTTTTGTGTTCTGAAAATCAAAAATTGAAATTTGACCGTCAATTTTCAATTTTTGATTCTGGGATTACAAAAACAAAAAACGAAAATTGATATTTGACAGTCAATTTTCAATTTTCGTTTTTCGTTTTGCTTCACGCAAAAATGAAAATCAAATATTGAAAATTGCCTCGACTTGTCCGTTTTTCGTTTTTTGATTTTAACTTTGACGTATCTATGTTAAGTTCTCATGTGGACGGGTTATCATGTCACTTCCGGTACGACGAGTAGAATAGAAAACGCAAATCGTGTCGTATGAGAGGTGTGGAGCGTGAGAGGCATGTGGCCCACCAGGCCATCCTCGGGAGCCAGTGTATTGATCGATTTGTTAGGGTATCTATACATTGCCTTGGTTGCATGGTTGCACACGATAGTTCTGGATAAAAAAAAGATCAAGGGGTATCCTCTAAATCAAACCAATTATTCAACAGGTTCAGCTAGCTCATTACTCCAATCTACTAGCTGGACGGTTTGAGATGTGACATCGCTGGCATAACTTTGATGTCAGGCTGAAATCGACATCGAGAGTCAAGGCAAAAACCGCCGGCTTGGGATACCGACATGCTAATTCAAAATAACCTCGGGGATGAAATGTTCGAGATTGAGGCAACGACTCAAGAACTCACTCGAATCACCAAAAATGTCCAAGTAAACCCTGTGCGGGGATAGCCTATAGCATTGGACCCTTCTACGGAGGGCCAATGATAGGCTGATGCAGCAACAACAACATTTTCCCAGTTATACGCCAGATTTTGAAATCGAAAACGATGCCGCGCTATGTCATCGGTCAACTGAGACAGTCACGTGGTTGTGTATGAAGATTGGGGTGGCTCCTATAAATAGTGATCCAATGAAAATGCTCGTCTTAGTTTGAAATGGCGGAGTCGAATGACCAATCTCTGAAGGGGAGACAGCTGGAACAGTACACTATCACTGTCTGTTAATATCTTGAATTAACATAGAGTACTGCAGTCTATGTGCGGGGATTCACGATTTACCTGGACTTGTGAAGATGCACCAGACAGGTCTGGATATGTGGCATCCCGCTGTTCTCAATGGTTATTGGCCTTGAGGCCTGAGCCAATCAGAACGCAATCTTAGATTTTCTCATTTCTAAAAATAGATGTTTAGAGCGCTACAAAAGCGAACAGCATTCATGCAGACAACATGATTTGATTTGAAATATAGTATTTATAAAGATACCAACAAAGATTTAATACCAATAAGAGTAAGTATGCGGCCCGTAAACCACCATTTCAAACAAGCACACAATCGCCACGTTTGATGTCAGACGTCTGAATGCTTCAACGCTTCAGGTCCAATCTTCATTCTCTATTTTTGGGACCTGGATCGTTGGAGCGTTCAGATGCTCGTCAACGTTCAGCGTCAAAAACGCTTCAACGCAAGTGTGGGTGTCAAACGCTTCAACGCATCGACGTGGGAAGTTTCCTTGGGGGTTATGATTAGGCATCTTCATTTTATCGAGCCAATTTCTACGTTCCCACTTCGAACCTGCCTTGATTCATCTGACCCCTTCAGTGTTCAAAATCCGAGGTGTAAATTTCACCTACTAACGACAGAAGAACCAATCAGAGCGTACATCGATTGCGAATGAAGTCACGTTGAGTGACATCATCCTCTATTAGCGGCGTCTTTCCTCCTAATAAGGTGCCCACTAATTAGGTCAGCCAATCAATAACGCTCTTGTGCGACCCATTTCGAATTTCAAATGTTTTCGAGGTCAGTGACGTCTCGTGTCTATTTATAAGTTATTTGAACATTGAAGGGGTCCAGATATATCAAGGGAAGTTCGAAGTGGGAACGTAGAAATTGGCTAGATAAAATGAAGATGTGATTAGGGTACCCACGTATTTATTATACTACCCTACTTTAATGAAACTCCCATGTGTATCAACCCCGTTGTTCTCCATATAATGCTTCACACCTGCTGCACGATTGCCTATTCGCTTATGCGCAGTTGGCCCATTATATTCTAGCTCGAATGCCTGGCTCCAGGGATCTATAGTGTAGTGAAACTCCCACATCTTGCCCCCTACTGTTTTTCCATATTATGCTCCACAATAGCTATAGAACCTTTGCTGTGTAGGTGGGCGTGGCTGTTCTTCCCTACACAGCTGTAGTTCCTTCCAGTCACATTTCGTCCACGAAATTTTGGCCTCCGAAACGCCTGTGTTTCGGAAGATTTAACGGCTGCACATACAAGAACACAGTAGCTGGTGATAATAAAATGTACCTCGTTATTCTCCTTGTAGTCTTTTGTCACTTCCCTCCAAGTTAGAACTCTCGGTATTCCCTCATTCATAAGTTATCATCAATTGTTCAACATTCTCAGGGATTTGAATATTCAGCTGACTGCCATTCAACTGTCGGTGACGTAAATTTCCCTTGCACGGACTTTGCCGGAGATGGCGGTCTCTTTGAAAACAAGCCGTGGCGCATGCGTAATTATTCAGGTCAGGTCGATGACGGTCCAACGAATGCGCGTGTACGTGGGCGTGGCTAACGGAGACATTCAAAATACGAGACCAAAATATGTCAGAAAACTCCGTGAAGGCGTGATTAAAAGATAATATCTCAAGAACGAGGAATTATTAAGTGTTGAGAGTTGACAGGCGGCGAAAAGGATCAATGTAGAGGAAAATGAGGTATAGTTTATTACTATTCGCTGCCGTTTTATTTTGTGTGCAGTTAGGATATTGGACAACGTCATTCAAAGTTCAATGTGTGGGATGTATTGTCTATAGGAGGAACCTTGGCTGTGAGTCGATTACAGAGCCATTCGAGACTACAGCCATTCCTGGGCTAGCTCCACAACTGCCTAAACAATCCGATTTGCGCTTTCCATACTACTCCGCGAACCGAAAGTGACATCATAAGTCTTGCGCGTGCGCAGTTAACATTGACGAGTCAAAGTTAAAATCAAAAAACGAAAAACGGACAAGTCGAGGCAATTTTCATTATTTGATTTTCATTTTTGGGACAAGTGAAACGAAAAACGAAAATTGAAAATTGACGGTCAATTTTCAATTTTTGATTTTGAGAAACCAAAAACAAAAAACGAAAATTGAAAATTGACGGTCAAATTTCAATTTTTGATTTTGAGAACACAAAAACAAAAAACGAAAATTGAAAATTGACGGTCAATTTTCAATTTTTGATTTTGAGAACACAAAAACAAAAAACGAAAATTGAATTGTGCAAGGTTACACGGACCAAGCACTCGCCTATACACATTAGAGAGTCATTGCGTGCTGGGGGTTGAATCATCCTCATAACAGGGATCCAATGCACAGACGATAGTCGTTCAGCTGACATGCGCTGTTCGGGGTTTGGGGTAGAATAAGCCACCTTGCGCCTGCGTATCAGCCAAGTGAGCGGATTGGTAGTTTCAGCGAATGTGTGATATATAATCTCCTCCCCCTCTCATGTAGATTCTTCTATTTTATAATTCTTCGCAAAACAGCGTCGATATTTACCAATGTGTTCTGAAGACTCCGGTTAGACCGGGATGTAACTATAAACTGAGTGTATATTTGTAATTACTTATGGTTTTGATTCAAAGAAGAAGATAAAATATCACTGAATTTGAATCGTCTGACCTGTTGGGGAAGGGGGACGCCGCCATCAGTAGTACATTTTTCTCGTGTTCCGAAACGGTGAAGTATGAACACCACGAGGATCTTGAAGTACATGGGTGAGTTTTTCCGGGTTAAGGATAGCTGTCCTCTTAGAGGCAGTTTTTGCACCCCAGTGACAATTTGTCGTCTGTATCAATAAATATACAAGATAACCATAATAAACTATATTTTTTATAAAAGCGTACATCGTATTTGTATAAACGACGCTGCTACTGTGTAGAAAATATTCCTATTTTAAAAAAATTGAATGAAAACAATAGCGTCCATTTTTCAATTGAGATTTCATGAAAACTGTTGGTCTGGTTTCAACTTTGATGGTATACCTTGATAGGAGACAATTCGGACTAGTAAACATTATTTCAGTTTGTTTTTTTGCCTGGTTTTTTTTTTACAGCTATTTTACTGAAACAAATTAAAAAAAAGTTCTATTTTACGGTCGTTTGTCTTAAAAGCTGAATAATTAAAAAACTAATCCGAGCTTACAAAAAGTGAGATAAAGTTTACTAGATCACCTTATAAGTAACAAGCATGCTAAATTTCAAAAGCGTAGCATGGATACTTTTTGAGAAATAAACGTTTAAATCTCGGATTTTGTACAAGCTTAATCCCTGGAGAGAGTTAGATGTGTATTTGAGTTCCGCAAAATGTCCCAGTGAGAAACGTGTCTGGCCATTGGCATGTATTGTAGACATTTTTCTTGATAAATACATATATTTAATGAGTAGTTGCTTTGCTACTATTACTGCTGTTCAAAGGAGATTTCCAATTACTGCAATTGGTCAACTCCAGCAGAGAAACCACGCTGAACTATAGCCACTGATCACTGATGAGTGATTTATATCGTACCACTTTTTCTTTGGTTATAACACATCTCATGTACAAGGCATTACCCATTAATCTGAGTGGGAAGGTACTTCAGGTCACTAACCTAAAAATCAGCTAATCAGCTTGGCGGTGATTGCCTGCAACAGCCATGTCCGCTCAATCTTACCTGCTAATCAGCTGATCTGGAGCATTTGAATGATAGGACTGGACTGAATATTAACTGGCATCATGCAAACTTTCAAGACACCACACTACCTATTAAATGTTGTTGATTACAGATACACGAGACAGCATACACTTAAAGGAAAGGTTCGGGTATGGTAAAGCTATATTTCAACTGAAAGAGCTAGTCAATTCAACTGTATTTTTTTTTTCTTTTGAATTTATTTTAACACAGAAATAGTTAACCAAATGCTGTGATACCGTCAAATTTACAAAACTCCAGGAAAGCGCCGTTGTATTGTCACGTGACCTATTTTAGCCAATAAGAGTAAAACTATGTAAAACAGTGTGACGTAAGCGGAAGGCAGACATATGGAGGTAGCATTGGGCTGCGTGTGTTAAGATGCAAGTTTGATGGTGTAAAAATTGGCAAGAATTACTTCAAATATTTAATAGCTCACATACCATTTTCATTTCTAGTTGCCAGAGCGCGGCTTTCTTCGTTCTCTTAACAGTGAAGACACTCGATCTCTCCCGTAAGCCGTCGATGAGAGCAACGTGTGCACCGGTACCATACATATACTAAATTCTCCATGCGGGCTTCTGTCTTCATTTCGTGGCCTGTCTCGCTTTAGAGCTGCTATCATCCCCGCAGCTCTGATCTCCGTATCTGAGCGTTTCGGCTCGAATTGGTAGCCCTGATAAGACCAAACACAGCTTCCTCGTCGCTTTCACCGCTGGACTCGGAACTGTCGCTCGTCGACATAATTTCACTCAATTTCGACTGAAGACTCCGTGCTTCATGTATATTACCCGAACAGACAGAAGAGTTCCAAAGCCTTTTCCCTACGTCATATCCGCCTTCTGGATACGATACAATGGCGGCACTCTGTCTCTGCGAGTTCGCGGTTTTAAAATGATTAGTACTCCTTCAAAATTTTTTTTTGCAAATGAGAAAATATATCTTTTGGGTTTAATTTGGTGAGTTGTATTAATATGTATTAAAGGCAACCAAACGAAGTTTTCCTTTAAAATACAAGAACGAATCCCACTGTTACATACACTGACCAGTTCTGAATATTGGTTAATGTTTAGACACGCTAAACATAACCATATTGTATATAATATATTTATATTCACACCGACTTTTCGGAAGGGAGCTTGTTATTCTATCAGTAATTTGAATATGGTCCCCATTTGTTGTCATCGTTTAAAAAAGAATAAATAAATAAAAACAACTGCTGACACGATATAACTCAGTCAATGGTGCTGAATAGTCGGAAATGAAGATTAGATAGATTAGATGTAAGTTAGTTATTAATTTTCAATTACATATACACCCGTTTTTTAGAGGGTTTTGTTTTTTGTTCAATTGGCACGTGAATATTACCTCCAAGTGACATATTACAGCTGGGATACGAAAACCACCTTTCATATTGATAAACATTATGCAAAATGCCGAACTGTATAT
>JAVTVY010050660.1:0-26270 GCA_036873755.1 Hanleya hanleyi | reverse complement strand
ATCCCTGGTTATACTGTTGATGCACTATCGACTGTAAGCTTATGCTGTGATTTACGATGAGCAGAAGAGAAATTATCTGAGAAAGTTACGCAGTTACGTGGAGATTAAGAGAAAGGATTCAGGGCTGAAGGTATGCAGTTACGCTAAGGCCATTGTCACATGATTGGATGACCAGCCCTCATCTACATTTTGAGGGCAAATAATTAAAATATATGAGGGATTTACATTCTCATGAGTAATATTTACTCATTTTCTTCAAATTCGTATACAACTTGTTTGTAATTTAATAATTAATAATAATTAATTTTTAGCATCAATCATGCGTATTTAAAAAATCAAGACCTGTACCGTAATGCTAAACAACCAATCAAGTGACGATGGCCTAACATAAAAGGGATTTAGGGCTGGAGTTACGCACTTACGCCAAGAAGGGACAGGATGGATTTATCCCTAGACCCAGTTACACAGACAAATAAGGGAAATTCTCTGACGAAGTTACGCCGTTACGCTGTCCCAGAGAGAGGTCCACAGCTGGAGGCACGCAATTACATTGACAAAATAGAAAACCAGTTACGCGGTCACAAACATAGGTCTACACAGGCAGTTACGCAGCAAAAAGAGAGAAAGGGTCTGATGAAGTTACGCATTTACGCTGAGTAAAAAATAATGGTCCATCAGTGATATTACACACTTACGCCGTCACAGAGAGAGGTCTGCACCTGGAGTTACGCAGTTACGCTGTTAGAAGAAGAGCAGTTTCGCTGACAAAGAGAGATAGCCTCTAATGAAGTTACACGATCACAGAGAGGTCTATATCCCCAGTTACGCTGTGGAAAGAAAAAGAGTCTGACGAAGTTACGCATTTACGCGGAGTAAAAAGAGATGGTTCACCACTGAAATTATGTGGTTACGCTGTCACAGAGAGAGACCTACACCTTAAGTTACGCAGTTACGCTGTCAGAAAAAGAGCAAGGATTTATCCCTGGACTTACGCAGTTACGCTGACAAAGAGAGAAATCCTCTAATGAAGCTACACTGTCACAGAGAGGCCTATACCTCACGTTACGCAGTTACGCTGCAAAAGGAGAGAAAGGGTCTGATGAAGTTACGCATTTATGCTGAGTAAAAAATAATGGTCCATCAGTGAAATTACGCACTTACGCTATCACAGAGAGAGATCTACACCTGGAGTTACGCTGTCAGAAAAAGAGCAAGGATTTATCCCTGGACTTACGCAGTTACGCTGACAAAGACAGAAAGCCTCCAACGAAGCTACACTGTCACAGAGAGGCCTATACCTCGAGTTACGCTGCAAAAGGAGAGAAAGGGTATGAAGTTACGCATTTACGCTGAGTAAAAAATAATGGTCCATCAGTGAAATTACGCACTTACGCTGTCACAGAGAGAGACCTACACCTGAAGTTACGCAGTTACGCTGTCAGAAAAAGAGCAAGGATGGATCCCTGGACTTACGCAGTTACGCTGACAAAGACAGAAAGCCTCTAACGAAGCTACACTGTCACAGAGAGGCCTATACCTCAAGTTACGCAGTTACGCTGCAAAACGAGGGAAAGGGTCTGATGAAGTTACGCCTTTACGCTGAGTAAAAAATAATGGTCCATCAGTGAAATTACGCACTTACGCTGTCACAGAGAGAGGCCTATACCTCAAGTTACGCAGTTACGCTGCAAAAGGAGAGAAAGGGTCTGATGAAGTTACGCATTTACGCTGAGTAAAAAATAATGGTCCATCAGTGAAATTACGCACTTACGCTGTCACAGAGAGGTCTACACCTGAAGTTACGCAGTTACGCTGTTAGAAGAAGAGCAGTTTGGCTGACAAAGAGAGATAGACTCTAATGAAGTTAGACGATCACAGAGAGGTCTATATCCACAGTTACGCAGTTACGCTGTGGAAAGGGAGAAAGAGTCTGACGAAGTTATGCATTTACGCTGAGTAAAAAGAGATGGTTCATCACTGAAATTATGTGGTTACGCTGTCACAGAGAGAGAGCTACACCTGAAGTTACGCATTACGCTGTCAGAAAAAGAGCAAGGATTTATCCCTGGACATGCTGGACATAAGCAGTTACGCTAACAAAGAGAGAAAGCCTCTGACGAAGCTACACTGTCACAGAGAGGCCTATACCTCAAGTTACGCAGTTACACTGCAAAAGAAGAGAAAGGGTCGTGCGTATGGGGGCAAGAGTGATAATACAAGTTGCAGTACATCCTTTGTCAATTATAGTTTATAAACCCCAAATCGATGCCAGCAATTTAGCGCTGGAGATAACACAGTGAAGCTGACAAAAAAATGATGGGATTTGGCGCTCTGTTGAGATCTACGTGCGGTGTACAGTACCTGTTGTTGTTGTTGTACGTTATCCGTGAGAATCTACCTGTCTCTTGAGCAGATGATTTGTTTTGTCATGTACTTTGTGTTGAGATAATCTTTGCAGTGGATTACAGTACCCACCACTTTCTGCACCCATATTCAGGGTCCATATTTTTCAAATCTTGGCCTAAGCTGTTTCCGAGTTCTTGGTATGTGCTTTAGAATAGGTTAACCAGAAGACTATTCTGTGAAGTCATGTGACGCAGTCAGTATGTCGGCACCTCTTCCCACTTCCCTTATATGTGTTGTAATTCCAACCATCTTTCTGAGTCTGTCGAGGTAGCCCACCTACGTGGTTGAGTCGGGAACCAGCTTGTGTATTGATTGAAAATCAGCACCACCTTGGTCGTGTGTAGCATGTGAAGGGAACTAACTCCACCAAATCAAATATTAGTTCAAACTACCACCTAACCATCGCCCCACCACCCACCCACCCCCGAATGTCAGAACATGTAGCTATAGCTTCTCTCGTGACTTCTTACATGAGGGATGAACCCAAAGTCCAGAATAATAGCGCAAACGCAAATCATAGCAGCTGAGTACTAGTACATGGCTGTTCTCAACTTTTACTCTTCTAGTAACTACCTCATATTCCTTTTCTAGAGCAGTCTCAGAAAGTTCATTTTCCGAGTAATAGAGAGAAAATCGATGGGTCAATGTCATCTACTCTCACGAAGATGCATAAACAATTGATGAAGCAAGATTTATTGTGACGAATTCTAATGTCTATTTTACTGATTAGAGCCTTGTGTGTGAGATATATCGTTTCAATTCGACATGGAAACATAGCTTTGTATTGTTACGTTATCCATTGTCTGCCTCTGTAATATTCCCAGGGATAGTATAATGAAGCAACAGGCAGATAAACAGCCCTATGTAATGTATAAACTGAATGCCCTGTTGTTCCCAACTTATACTGTACGGTCATAGAATGTTGGTGTCAGAAAGCATGAAGGGTCTAGTGACATGTATTTATGCATACCATAGAGGTACGATATGACATTACTTGTGCATAGATTTTAACCCTAGTGATACTTTGCGAAGGCCTGGTAAACGATATGAAGCAGGACCCTCGGATAGGATTAGATAGCCAGTCTTATGGCGTATACATATCACGCCTAGTAGCATTTGCTAGATCCTGTGTTAAATGTGACGATTTTAATCAACATCAGAAAACATTGTTGCTGAAACTTATAAAACAGGGCTACATCACCAAGCGCTTCCACTCAAATGTTCTCAAATTTGGCGATACATATCGCATGCTGATAGTAAAATACGACCGTAGCGTGCAAGATCTATGGCGTTACGTTTCGTAACTTGTGTCTAATTCCGCTTAACCCGGGGCTAGGGGCCGTATGAACCCATGTACTTCAAGATTCTCATGGTACTCATATGAACAGTACCAATCAAAGCGTGACTGAGATACATCATTCTCTAGATGACGACTTTACAACGAATATTTTGGATTAAGAATACTGATCAGCGATACGGATTTGATATTTTTGGAACATCATGATGTCTTGCCGGCATCATTGCAAACTGTTGACCGCTTCTCTCTTGCAGGAAACTAGCCTATGTTTATGTATACTATGATTGTCTTTTTGAATTTGGTGCCAATACTGTTATATGGAATATGTCTTTGGACTATGGACGCGGATATTCTCTAATGGACGACGGCTGAATTATGAATGACGGACCAGACGATTGTAATTACATATCATGTATGTCAAACGAATCCTCGCTATTTTGTTTTGGCTGCGTGGCAGTTTGTATTATGCTGCATACTTACTTGAAAGATTATATCACCTGACGCTGAACCTTCGCTCCCTGTCTACTTTTATAATAATTACCATCCCTGCTGAGAATGCACACCCGCTGTGCATTAAATGCCTTTCTCATTTTTACCATGATATTTCAGGATTCTGAAAATGCTCCATGAGAACCATATAGCAGGATTCTATCCTCATTGAATCAGCTTTATTGTATGAATGGTGACCATTTTGTTTTTTCCAATTTCGATGTTTTCCTGCAACACTGTTCACTAAGACTTCTGATATGTTAAATCTGGATTTTGTTTCAGTACAATACTACCGAGATGCCTTATTCTGGAATAAGTGACGTGTTCCGCCCTATTGTTTTTGTAAAGTATTCAACTGAACTAATTATAGGTGAAAATGAATGTATATTATGAAGATATTATGACATCATGTGACATCATGATGACGTCATGTCTCGAATATTTCCATAGGCCAACGAGGCATCTTTCCATCCAAATACAGTTTGCTACAGTAGTCGTAGATTTGGCGATGTTAAAGGACGAAGTGTATCCCAACCCCCAAATCCAGCATGTGCTTATATGTTATTGGAGGTACCTATCTTTGTGATGGCATGATTCTTTGTTACTGGGCTTCTTCACAATGACATAAAAAGATCCCAGTATGATAAGATATGATGCCAGAAAGTTTTGGTCCATAATTCTGTTCCCTTCTGGAAATAGGTCAAATAGATTAGTGGTGGCCATGTTTTCCCCTTCCCCGGGCCGATATGGGTAATTATGCCATCATTGTGAAGTAGATTTTTTTTTATAATTGTTTTGTATTATTTTCATTCTCTAGTCAAAAGCATGGGTTTTATTTTGGTATGTAACATCTCTTGTTTTGATTTAACAAGTTAAGCACAAATGATCACATTTTCCCCTATCCATTACATATTCTCACAAAATTAGTATCACCGCCGCTCGCGGCAAAATCGCTGTAGCTACTTTATGCCGACACGGATTTTCGGCCTGCCACCATTGGAATGACCGGCATACCCAACCCTTTCATGTTGTATAGTCAGAAATTGGTCAGGATGAGGTGCAAACGAGACGACCATTTAGGTGCACGGGCTCCCGGCCTTTTTTACCAGTGCCCACAAATGTTATTCCCAACATTTTGTAGACAAACGAAAACACAGACACATTTTGTTTAGATTTGTATCATCTTCCAGATCTATTCTACCGTACTACCCTACCAAAATGCAGTCTACATACACATTTTAAAAATTCGTAGCAACCATTTAAAACACAAGATTCTATACAAAGAATACCATCGTCCTAACACATTTGGATAAGGACCTTAAATCCACAAAATGGCAAAACAGGACGTACTTCACCAAAATATTTATTGCCCAACTGCAATAACATAAACAATCACCAGTAACTTGGCTAGCTACATAGAAAGCTCTGGACTATACCACAAGCCACATGCAGGTCTATTTCATCCTCGAATGTCGGGACTATTCAACTAATCTACAGGACTACTACATTTAAGTGGCCCTAACATATACTAAGGGGTGGTCAGTTATAATTAACCGACCACGCCACCTATGATAGCAATGTTTAGTTGCCCTACATACTGTACGAAAACACTTTTCTCAGTACACAATAAACACGGGAGAAAGAAAACACACACACACAATGAGATACAGTCTCGGACTAGGCTAACAAATATAGTACCCACGAAAATCATCTTGTTAAAAAAAACTAGCATTCAGCCCTTTAATGGACATTGTTTAACAAAGAGATTGGGATCACCACAGCTGTAACATGTCCCCTTGTGAAAGAACTTGAAAGAGCGCAACGTTACGGATAACATCAGAAACATGTCTTGCTACATTTTGCGAGTCCATTTGTGTACATTTACTCTAGCTTCTGAACTCTGCCATCCAAGGATTCGTCACCCAACATTAGCTCAAGGGGAGAGAGATTAGTGGCGTTTACATCAGCTAACCGTACCACTAACGCATCCCCTCTATTCTAGCTTTTCGACGGCGGACTGAGCTAAACTCAAAACTGTATGCCATGTTGCAGAAACTACCTCAAATAACCAGGGCAATTTAGTGTTTCAAATTTGTTCAACTGTTCAATTTTAAAAGTGTCAGAAAAAAAATCTGTTATCAATAGATTCTGTTCACACTATATACAACACCATATAAAAAACAAAAAATAGAAAATACAATCAACACACACACACACACTCCCAGCATATGTTCAACTAGTGTTGTGTGTAAGTGATCATGTATAATTATTGAGTGTTGCTGATGAATAAAAATCAGAAAGTACAATCAACACACGCTCCGAAAATATCTGTTCAACTAGTCTTGTGAGTGAGTGTAGATGTTCGTGTATAAATGTTGAGTGTTTGAATACAATCAACACACATGTATGTTCAACAAATGTTGTTAGTGAGTGTTCGTGTTTAAGTGTTGAGTGTTTGAATACAATCAACACACACTTCCAACATGTATGTTCAAATAGTGTTGCTCGTGTATACAGAAATGGTCTAGCAGTAAAAATATATCTGTAAACCAACCTACGTCAGCAGGTTAACGAACCTACTAAATAGGGTTAGCACACAAAAAAAGATATTTGCATTGCTTCAACTTCGATCCCTTAAGCGAATCCAACATATGTAAGTAGTATAGAACGGTGCAATTGAAGCCTTTTGCAATTGAAGCAATTGAAAAATTTGCATATGACCTCTGTGACGTCGTTCCGATCACGTGGTCACGAAACCTTTGACCCATGCGCAGGCGCACAATATCGGATAAAAATCGTGCGCCTGAGTCATTTCCATAAACTGATTAACTATGGTATACAAAAGAACAAAATCACATTGTTGTAATAAAAAATCAGGTTTTATTTTCATTACTGAGAATATACAACAGTTATTTTCCCTTAATATAACATCAACGACAGAAGTTCAGCGGAATATCTGCGTGTAAGTTAATCCTTACTTTAGCATTTTTATCGTATCCATCACTCTAAATATCCAGATACGTCGTGGTCACACCATATCGGAGAACTTTACGCTTAGTACCGATACAGGAAGCTGTGAGTACGATGTAGCAACGTCACTGGCCTACCCTCCGCCACTGTTCTCACCCCAATCGCCCAATATTGGACTTGTATAATTTCCGGTTGGAGGATAACATCCGCCTCCCCCACTACGTCTATACTATATTTGAGGACCATGCTTCAGCCTTCAAATTAAATCTTACCTTTGCGTAGTTATTACGACATGAGGAGACAGACCAACTCCGGTATTTTACCCCAGTCACAATGCCCTCGTGTTCGACCAGCCCTTCACCATTACAGATCGACCGCCCTTGGACACGGTACTGGACCAACTAGAGACCTTGGGTAGTTTGGAATGGGTCCGACAACAACGCCCCAACACCAAATGGCAGGTGGAGATGACGACGAATGTCACGTTTTACGTGACTAAAATGATCGACCACCCCATTGGCGCCCCATCAACTTACCGCCCTGGTAGGTGGGAGTACCGGGCCTTACACCCATCGGAACTGCTTGTGTCGCTGCCTGGTTATTGGGAAGACTACTTACGTGAACAGAACATGGAAAAAATCACTTCCGTGGGGCCCCGTTGTCACAACCCGATGTGGTTGAAAGTTTGTTCCACATTAATATTGTCGTGTACAGTCTGTCCTAACACGTGGATGACGATAACACCGATACCCCTCGACTCGTAGCCCGCCTCGTGCATCGTTCCACGGGATGGTACGACACTACCATGAAATTGAATTTTTATCAGACGGACACTGGTGGGCATTTCTCCTACATTACGGACATGACTACCTATGCCCAGTCGTACACTTGTATTAAATACCATCGCGTGTTCAATCACTCCGGTCACTTACACCGTCAGGAGAGAACCTGTGAAAATACCGTCAAACGAAAATTCCCTGGTGGTCTTTCACAATATACCCGCCATATTTGAAGAGCTGGCAGATGAAGGCATTGACGTTCCCATGGCCCATCGCTATTTTCCGTATCGAGCCTGCTAGGATTTTGAAGCCATATTAGAGCCCATGCACAAGGTATCGGCCAAAACCCGATGGACCCAGCGTCACATACCCTTGAGTGTGCGTATCCACACCAACGTGCCCCGGTATGGGGCTGCTCCGGTCTGTTTCGTCTCCACCGGTGATCTACATGAACTGATTACCCGAATGATGGACTAATTGGAGGCCCTTAGTTAAGCCAGTGCGGCGCATCTCGCCTCCATGATCTAACTTGATGTATTAGCGGCACTTGATGCACGTATTCCAACATCCGACACCGAGGACGAAGACGAAAGAGAGGACGAGGGACCCAAACCACCCAGACCCTATGCCCAGAAACTGAAGCTGCGTTTGTGGGCATATATGAACCAATTACTCGTCCTCGGGTTCAATTCCGCGCGGTACGATCTGAACTTGATCAAGGAATTCTTGTACCCCAACCTAGCCAAAGCCGAAAACATCAAACACATCATCAAGAAGACGAACATCCACGTCGCCCTGTCCACGACTTCATTCCGCTTTCTAGATGTGCGGAATTACCTGGCACCGAATTACAGCTATGATCAGTGGGTAAAAGCCTACGACTGCGCCAAGAGCAAAGGCTACTTCCCATATACCTATTTGACCAGTATAAAGCGCCTGGACGAGTTGCAACTGCCACCCCAATAGGCCTACAACGATCTCAAGGCGTTATCCAACACCCTCTATACCGAACTCCAACAGGTGTGGGTCCGTGAAGACATGCAAACTCTCCGGGATTTCCTCATCTATTACAATAATTTGGATGTCGTCCCTTTCCTGGAAGCTACCGACAAATGGCCGCCTTCTACCGAGGTATGGATGTTGACGTGTTCAAGGAGTGTGTAAGCATCCCTGGTCTGATCCTGCGGTATCTGTTCCAGGATTTGTCCACCTTCTTTGCCCTCATCGAAGAGAATGACGCCGACATATTTGACTGTTTGAAAGGAAACATTGTTGGCGGCCCCAGTATTATATTTCATCGATACTATGAGGAAGGGCTGACCCGTATCCGAGTAAGAAAATATGTGTAAGAAAATAATCGGATTCGACGCCAACGCCATCTACCTAGCGTGTTTGAGTCAAACCATGCCGGCCGCTCATTTTGCCCGGTGGATGCCTGAGGGGCTGGAATTCAAAGCCCAACGGTCTACAAAACATGTAGCAGAACAATGGCTGGATTGGGAAGGTCAGCGACGAGGAATAATCATCCTTCACCAAGCCAACAACACGGAAAAACGAATTGGAGATCGGCGACTTCCCGAAGACGGCTTCGCCATTATCAATAAAATACCTACCATGTTCCAGTTCCATGGCCGCTACTGGCACGGTCATGAGTGTTCGTTCACAGGTGGGTACTATAACGAGCGCCGTGGACTGGCGCCTGCCGCCTCACGTCAGGAAGTGGACCAGAACCGCGACTACATCCAGGGGTTAGTCTACGCCTATGTACAACTATGGGAATGTGAGTTCCACCAGATGCAACGCCGTCAACCCGACTTATACACCTTCCTACACTCCCATGATCGGCTGCTGGGTTACCGGACTATCATCACCATGGCCGACATCCTACGCACTGTTCAGACGGGCGACCTCTATGGGCTCGTTGAATGTGACATACATGTCAGTGACATACATGTCACTGACCACCTCAAAAACACCAAGGTGGGACGAGACGACATTGGGGCCACCATGCGGACATATTCCGAAGAACATAATTTACTGAAACAACCCCGACGTATGTTAATCGGTAGCATGTATGGTGAGATACTGCTGAGCACCCCTTTACTGCGCTGGTACCTGAGTCACGGTTTCGAAGTCCTCAAAATCTACAAAGTAATGGAGTTTACACCCCAGGCTTGTTCCAAGAAGTTTGCGGAGGACGTGACCACCACCCGTCGCCAAGGAGACGCCGACTCCAGTAAAGCTATCATCAGAGAAACGATGAAATTACTCGGGAATACTGGCTATGGTAAAACCGTAACCAACCAGGACCGCCACGTCAACATTAAGATTTGCACCACCAAACAAGCCCGCAAACGCCTACCCTATACCGACACGTGGAGATGATTGACGACACCACGTAAGCAGTGACCTCGGCCAAAAAGACCATCACATACAACCTGCCGCTACAAATCAGGTGCATGGTGTACCAGCTGGCCAAACGGCGGATGCTAGAATTCCTGTACGACTTTATGGCCGTGTTCTTCGACCCTGCGGACTGGCAGTTGATCGAGATGGATACGGATTTCGCGTACAAGGCCGTCTCCAACCCGAAATGGGAATCCTTGGTCAAACCCGAACTACGAGTCCGGTGTGATACGGAACGAGATGGCTGGCTACCGAGAAAAGACCACTACAAGTATGACGGAAGGACCCCCGACCTCTTCAAGCTGGAATTGGCAGGTAAGGCCATGATCGCCCTCTACTCGAAAACGTACTATTGTGACGGTGGACACACCACAAGAAATTCAGCTGTAAATGCGTCAATCGTCGGGATAATAACATCACCAAAGCCCTGTACATCGATGTACTACAAAGCCAGACCCCGTGCCAGTGGGACCAATAAAGGTTTCCGAGTGGTCCAGAACCGATGATTACCGGTGATGGACTACTTGGAGACCCTTAGTAAAGCCAGTGCGGCGCATCTCGCCTCCATGATCTACCGTGATGTATTAGCGGCACTTCATGCAAGTATTCCAACATCGGCTCTGGAGACTGACACCGAGGACGAAGACGAAAGCGAGAACGAAGGACCCAAACCACCCTATGCCCAGAAACTGAAGCTGCGTTTGTTGGAATATATGAACCAATTACCCGTCCTCGGGTTCAATTCCGGGTGATACGATCTGACAAAAGGACCCCCGGCCTCTTCAAGTAGGAATGGGCATGTGAGACCATCATCGCCCTCTGCTCGAAAACGTACTATTGCAACAGTGGAGACACCACAAGAAATTCAGCTGTAAAGGCGTCAATCGTCGGGATAATAAAATCACCAAAGCCCTGTACCTCGATGTTCTACAAAGCCAGACCCGTGCCAGTGGGGCCAATAAAGGTTTCCGAGTCGTCAGCAGAGGGATGCCCTCACCGTCTACCCCAAGCGCAAAGTTCTCCCCGATGGTAAGACTACAACGTATCTGGATATTTAGAGTGATACCCCTACAAAAGCTGAAGTAAATATGAGCTTACATTGCAGATATATATATATATGTTGTGTTCGCTGTTATAAAATAGAATCTGTTTTTTTTGTTGTATACCGTAGTACACCTCTTTTCAAAATTTGCATATAACCTTTGTGACGTCTGTGACGTAAACTGGGAAAATTGACGCGGACTGACTTTTGACCTCTGAGTCCACTCTATCCCATGATGCATCATTTCTGGTTCCGGTCACATGATCGAAAGTGACCTTTGACCCTCTGCGCACCATTAATAATATCCGGTAAGTGGATTTGAGGTCAGATTGACCTTTGACTTTGACCCACTGCGCACCATCATTAATATCCGGTAAGAATCTTTGAGGCCGGATTGACCTTTGATCTCTGATTGCAACATCCGGATCCTCTGTGACGTCACTTCCAGTTCCGGTCCACTGACCGGAAGTGACCGTTGATTCCTGCGCACCATTATTAATATCCGGTATTGAGCGCATGCGCGGAGGTCAAAGGTCACTTCCGGACACGTGACCGGAACCGAAAGTGACGTCACAGAGGACGCGGATATTGCACTCAGAGGTCAAAGGCCAATCCGACCTCATCGGTCCTTATATTACTACTGTGCCTCACCTGGATACCCCACACGACTCATCCAGACTACTACTGGCCCACTTCGACCCCAAAACGTCCATTCCAGTAAACTTTTCCAACAACTTCCTCCCTGTGTCTGCGCGCCATAGCCTTACTTCCACTCCATAACAAGCCAGTCGGATGGTCCTCCACGAATGCTTCACTATGTACCTCACGCGACCCAATCGGGCCAATATTGGTCCACCGCGATTCAGGTACGTTCAACTCAGGCCTGCCTATTCGTTTTCAGTGAAAGTCAACCCATAGCGTCGAGACCCCTCCCATCGTGCTCTACATCGCGAGACAGAGAAAACAAGGTGCCACACCCCATACCAGAAATGTCCATGAGTGGGTTGCCCAAGGTGACAGGTTATCCTACACTGCGCGGGAATGGACCTAACATGTCCACCCCTGACCTGTCTGAACTTTTCATCGAACTTCAACCAATGGCCTCGAGACTTCTACCATAGTGTTCTACGGTGCGCGAGACAGAAATAACAAGGTGCCACACCCCGTACGGCAAATGTCCATAAGTGGGTATTGCCCATTGGATTTAACATTGGAAGTCACTGGGATCTTATGTAGGGGTAGATAACTCTTGTTGGGCCGTCACGTGACCGGAAGTGACCTTTGACCCGGACGAGAGCCGGATGTGACCTTTGACCCGGATGTCACCGGATGCCACCGAAAGTCACGTGACCAGAAGTGACGTCATCCGAAGATGTCACGGAGGTGACCGAAGAGACACAGAGGTGGCCGAAGATGTCACGGAGGTCACCGAAGAGACACGGAGATCCATCCGGGTTTACACGGGAACAGCCGGGTAGTTACGGAGGTGACCGAAGGGACACGGAGGTGACCGAAGATGTCACGGAGGTGTCCGAAGAGACACGGAAGTTACCGAAGATGTCACGGAGGTCACCGAAGAGACACGGAGGTGACCGAAGATGTCACGGAGGTTACCGAAGAGACACGGAGGTGCCCGAAGAGTCACGGATGTCACCGAAAAGACACGGAGGTGACCGAAGAGACACGGAGGTTGCCGAAAAGACACGAATGTCACGAAAAAACGTATAAAAGTGGGAACTTTTACAGCATTCATCATTTCCAGATCCACAGCCGATATGTTCTCTTGCACAACTTGACAGAAGCTGTTTACTCGTCTAGATAATTTACGACGCCACGAGGCCTCCCCCCACAACGATGCTCGGTATACTTGTACAACCTGCGCACGGTCATTCAATCGGGAGGATCATTTCCTGCGCCACGAACGCTCATTCCACGAGGGCGCGACGGAACAATGTAACGGTTGTGGTCAACTCTTCAAACGACCCAGTCAGTTAAGACAGCACCAACGTTTGATTCATAGTCCATCACCACGGCATGAGCGACAACTTTCCACTAAAGAGGCACCCATGAGGGTCAGACCTAGTGAAGATGAGCCCGGGGAGACGAATGCCATTGGTGATGCGATCACGGAGAGCCCGCCTATACCCACAGTTCAGAAGAGCCTAGATATCCAGCCGGTCCCTAGCATTACTGTTCCCAGTCATACGCCTGACAACAACGAACATTTTCTGGAAGATGCGGTGGATGTTCCCAGCGATCTCTTACAGGACGCCCATCCAGTGAGTGACATCTATCAGCGCCATTGGCCCATGATACGGCACTGTTTCCACCGTCATCGCCCTATTCAAGATATCTACAATTTCCGACTGACTGACCTCACCCGTCTACGCAACTACGTGGAAGCCATCTTCAATGACCAAGCTACGTCCTTCAAATTAAATCTGGCGTTTGGTTATGTACTGCAGCATAAGGAGACAGATCAAGTCCGATATTTTTACCCGAGCAGTAACATCCGGGTATTTGACCAACCGTTTACCATCATTAACCGGGCGTCGCTAGAGACGATGCTGGAGAAACTGGACACCGTGGATCCCTTGGAATGGGCCCAACAACAACGCCCCAACACCAAGCGGACAGTGGAGAGGGTGACCAATGTTACGTTCTTCGTGACCAAATTACGGAATCTTCCCATCGGCACTGATAGATACTCAGAATGCACAAACAACTATCTGAGGATATGTTGCCTCAACGGTATCCTGGGCTGCCCGACGATGATTAGAATAAACGGTTCAAAGCGAACATGGCCGAAGATGGAACTTTCTAAAATGGAGACGTCTGATTGGACAAGAATACATCTAACGGACAGGAACGAATATGACAGATGCAAATGGTGGCCTCTGATTGGACAAGAGTCTTCTTGAATTGTAAATATACCCAACGCGGCTCCGCCAGCGTGGGTATGATGTAACATTGGGGAGAATAAACTATATGAAAAAACTTCTTGTTGTTGTTGTTCTCTCATGTCTCATCCTTGTTGTTGTTGTTGTTGTACTCTCTCTGGTCTGTTAAGGCGCAACGACGGACGTCACTGCATTTCGAAGAATGAGTGAAAATTCCATGGAATATCTAGAAAATCAGAGCTTCTGAGCTATTTCACCAGGGCGTTGAAGCATTGAGCTTGGTGTTGGCGGGCGTTGCTTCAACATGACACATGACACGACGCATTCGGACCAAGGATGGTCCATCTCTACACCAAATACCTTCCTTCACTGCCCCAAAATACCCGCTTTCGCTACTACTCGTACTGATGACGTCACCAATGACGTCACAGATGCTGCGGACATGCCTCAAATCGGGGTGTACATCCCGAAAGCTACGACATGACACCTCTCACGACGCATTCGGGCCAAGGATGGTCCATCTCTACACCAAATACCATCCTTCACTGCCCCAAAATGCCCACTTTCGCTACTACTCGTATTGATGACGTCACCAATGACGTCACAGATGACGTGAACATCCCTCAGATCGGGATGTGCCCCCGAGATCTACAAGATGACACCTCCCACGACGCATTCGGACCAAGGATGGTCCCTCTCTACCCCAAATATCATCCTTCAGCGCCCTAAAATGCCCACTTTCGCTACTACTCGTACTGATGACGTCACCGATGACGTCACAGGTGACGTGGGCAGCCCCCCAAATCGGGGTCTACACCCCGAGAGCTACAACATGACACCTCCCAGGACACATTCGGACCAAGGAGGGTCCATCTCTACACCAAATACCTTCCTTCACGCATTCCCAAAATGACCACTTTACTTACTACACCTAACTGCGCATGCGCAGATTGACGCGACTTGCAATAAAAAATACGCCATTCTGACTCTACCTCCCACAAAAGCTTCACTTGGACTCCTCCCATGACCCATTGGGACCCATAGCGGTCCATCTCTACCCCAAACACACCCCCACGTACCCCCAAAATGCCTGCTTTCTATACTACTGCCAGACTGCGCATGCGCAGACTACTGAACACGGACGAACCATTAGTCGATACATTACAAACTCCGCGAGAGCTTCAAAACAAGCCATCATACGACACCATAGGATCATTGACCCAAAACGTCAACCCAGTATGGGCCTATACCCCCATAGCCATGCAGTATAGGCCTATGGGCTTACCCAGGCCTCCGTGAACTTTTTCCAAAAATTTCACCGTTTCGTTTCGAAACCCTTCCCATCGTGTTCTAAATGACGAGACGTGAAAAACAAATCCAAACAACCCATATCACAATGAACGTGTGTGAATTTCCCAGGTTGAACCCATATATATAGTATAGAGCTATATGAGCCTATATACAGACCTACCAGTACTTTTCCAAAAATTTGACCGTTTCGCTTCAAAACCCTTCCCATCGTGTTCTAAATGACGAGACGTGAAAAACAAATCCAAACAACCCATATCACAATGAACGTGTGTGAATTTCCCAGGTTGAACCTATACCCCCATATAGCCAGTATGGTACTATATGGGCTATATGGTACTTTTCCAAAAAATTCACCGATGCGCTCCGAGACCCTTCCCATCGTGCTCTAAATGACGAGACGTGAAAAACAAATCCAAACAACCCATATTACAATGAACGTGTGTGAATTTCCTAGGTTGAACCTATACCCCCATATAGCCAGTATGGGACTATATGGGTTATATGGTACTTTTCCAAAAATTTCACCGTTGCGCTCCGAGACCCTTCCCATCGTGCTCTAAATGACGAGACGTGAAAAACAAATCCAAACAACCCATATCACAATGAACGTATGTGAATTTCCCAGGTTGAACCTATACCCCCATATAGCCAGTATAGGACTACATGGGGCTATATACAGACCTCGGTGACTTTTCCCAAAAATTTCACCGATTCGTTCCGGGACCCCTCCCATTGTGTTTTTCTCGGCGAGACGAGTAAAACGAGACCCCACAACCCATAGTAACACCCACAACAAAAATTTACCACCCCTCCCCCCATATAGCCAGTATGAGCCTATATACAGGCCTCGGTGATTTTTCCCCAAAATTTCACCGCTTCGCTCCGGGACCCCTCCCATTGTCATTTTCTTGGTGAGACGAGAACAACAAGACCCCACAACCCATAGTAAAGCCCACGAAAAAAAAAATGACCATCCCCATACCCCATACAGCCATTTTCCCTTATATTGTATAATACAGACCCCTATTGTAGGGGTAACGTCCGAGTTCCGCTTTTTATATTTTCGGAAAAAAATCCTAATTTTACATGCATCCACCCTATTGACTTGATAGGCAGGCCCCGATAAGCCCGGGGACCGATATTAGCCCTTTTGGCTAGAGTTGATAGGAGTTTTCCCCTATTTTAGGGGTAAAGTTCGTGTTCCGCTTTTTATATTTTCGGGTAAAAATCCTAATTTTACATGCACCCACCCCATTGACTCGATAGGCAGGTCCCAATCAGCCCGGGGACCGATATTAGCCCTTTTGGCTAGGGTTGATAGGTGTTTTCCCCTAGTTTAGAGGTAAAGTCCGTGTTCCGCTTTTTATATTTTCGGGGAAAAATCCTAATTTTACATACGCCCACCCATGACTGGATGTCCCTTCACGAATGCTTCACTTTGATACCTCACTCGACCCAATCGGACCATGCAGCGTATTTGAAGTCTGGGGACTACTTTTTTCCGCGGAAGCTTTTTCCCGCGACCGCATCACCACCAGACCGCATCACCGCGGAAGAATACATGCCCAGGGGCCCTTTGCCGGAACTATAGTGACCCGGAGTTACCTCCCCCTAGATTGGAACTCTTCTGCGTTGGAGGTAGCTTTTGGTCTCTTGAGAAACAACGCCCCCTGGCGGAACTCCCCGTCATCTCCCCAGAGAGTTATCTCCCTGGAAAGGTTGGTTCGAAATCCTTACTCCCTACTACTTACATATCTTCTTAGACATTCATACAGAGATCAAATGCAATGCCACTATATATTTAATTACCTCCATTGAACGAGGTAATTAATGAACTGATTTTTAAGAGAGAATCATTCCATATGTATATTTATGCTCAGTGGCATTATAAAGCCAGTTGCGCACATTGCCACATCGAGACAGAAGGCTGGTCATCACAGGGACAACCCACGGTTGTAATACCTATGGGCCGTCATAGCTCAGTAAGTAGATTCTCAAAAATTATTTCATATGTATATATGCTCAGTGGCGGGCTATACGCCATACCAAATATCATTTCTTCATTATAAAGCCAGTTGCGCACATCGCAAGACCGAGACAGAGGGTTGGTCACCACAGGGACAATCCACGGTTGTGATACCGTGGGTCGTGGGTTCGAATCCCGCTGACGACCAATTTATTCTTTCTCTCTCAAAAATCATTTCATGTGTATATATGCTCAGTGGCGGGCTATACGCCATGCCAAATATCATTTCTTCGAGGTAATTACATGTAAGTATGGCGAGCAGTTACCTGTGATCAGACATTCGCTGTCACGTAATTCAGCGACTACTTCTTTTCAATCAGCGTTCATATAAACTGCAATACAAACTTAATATCCTTGGCCAAGAAGGCTTCAGGCACCTGGTCACGTAATTACCATCTTGGCAACGTAATTGATAGAGAGGAAACATTTTATAAGCCCGGCAGCAATCCATATTGTATATTGTTGTTTTTCGCGAGCAAGCCGACTATCCCTACTTCCTCTGTTGCATAAGGATCACGACTTAATTGTAATTAAATTAAGAGAATCGCGATAGTTGTTCTTCAAATTTCCCAAATCCCCTGGACGAGGTTATCATATTGCATAGATTTTTGCGCCTTGGGGTTCAGTACAGTGATGCCTAGTTTGCATGAATGATAATATGAGTCTAGTATTGTACTCGTCACAGGAAAACATAACTCACATTCCAGCCCTGTCTGATCTAGGAGGGAGGGATGAATTCCAACATTTTTTCAGAGATTTTTTTCCTGCTGCACACCGAAAAAGCAATATGGACAGCTGTGTAGTTGATCGGAAAAAAGAAAGTTTAGCCTTTTTTCTGTGTGAAAGAGCTCCAATCTACTAAATTTCATTTAAATGTTAATGCCCTAATTTGCAACACATCTTCTGTGGAAACACTGGTATACATAACAATTAGAGAAACTGGTCCAAAGAGTTGACCAAAATGTCGTATATCAGAGCAGCCATCTTGGATTTTATTATTAATTTTGAAAAAGTTGTCGGGACCACAGCTATATTTACTTTAAAAGGTAATGTTTTCATTCATTCGTTACCAGCATATTATCTCGAATATGACACGTATGACTGTAATTGATATATTTCCAAATATTCCTATTCCGCGTCTTAAATATCGATTACAACATTATTCCGACAAACTCGAACTTTGGTTACTTCTTTGCTGTGGTAGCACGATTGATCTCATTTAGCCCAAAGCGGTCCCGGAAACCAGTCCATAGCGGTGATAACAGGCTGGTAGCGCTTAGCAGAATAATTTCACTGTAATTTGATCCTGCTAATCTTGACAATCCAGGAGTATATTCCACTGGTTGATTTCAGAATAGCCTTGAGCAATGTAATCAGGTTTCTCAAGAATCAAGGACAACGAAGAAGGCGAATCCGAAAGATATCGGATAATTTTGCATGAGCGTGTAATCTAATAAACATTTTAAACCATTGATTTCTAACACAGAAAGAGTCAGTAATGCTGAGTGAGACATGGAGAAGTTACTCATGTATCAAAATATTAAACATTGAACATTTTGAAGACAACTCAAATCAAATGTGAACACGATTCCTTACTAGGGCACATAGCGTAGCTTCTATACGTTGATACCGTACCACAGCCTATGCTAATAGGTAACACCAGTCCTGTAGCTATATTGGACGGTCGCAAATTATTTTCTGGTGAGCAGGAGTGTAGCTTCGAGTATGGAGTTTTTTTCTGAGAAGGAAGACCCCAACTACGCCCGTATAAAATTATTTTATATCAGCATTATGGTGAGCAAACTTTCGATACCTATCAAGCGAAAAGTAATTATTTTGGATTGCCATTATGTCCCTCTCATGAATTCCACCGTGATCGAATCACGGACTGGAAGGTATTTTGAAATTTCGAAGAGCTCGTTATTGAAAATTTGTTCTGTGTAAGCAAACTTTCTAAGTCTTATGGCCTTGTCAAATTTCTAACCAGGTAAAATATCTTCGATATATACTATTTGGAAATGCCCGTGACGGAATCAGAGTGAAAATCCTTCGTTTTGACTAGTGTCGCTTATTCTAATATGCCATGTCTTACTAACAAACACATAGGGTCCCAAGGATGATAAGACTTTCTGATTGAGTGAGTGGATCATCACACGGGTTAAATCTAGTCCGTGACGGAAACGTGAGTGCGCATTTTAAAACTATTCGGTATGAGAGCTTTGTTAATTACATATTTTCTCCAGAAATTTATTCCCAATGATGAATTTATCACTTCTATTTTTAAAATTAAAACTGACTGTCAAATGCATATCTTAAGTTGGGGGATAGTGAATAGGAAAAAGAGCGTGCTAAAAAAAGAGCGTGGATGGGCGCTTTTTCGTTGAATTCATGCTCTATGTTGTGTGAATTAAACAAACGCAACAGCCTTCAATGTGGCAATTTAACTGTGCATAACTGTAACTTTAAATATAGACTGAACTACAAAAACTTAAGAGTTGACACGTCGTGCATTTCTAGCTTATTATATTGGGGTCATTTTGAGCCTATCTGCATTACCCCGAGCAGAGGATCATGGCTCAATTCAAAATGGCGGCCATGTCGGGGTACCAGAAAAGTGATGTTTTCGTCATTTTTCTCCAAAATTTCTGTTTTATTTATTTTAAATCACACTATTATTTATTAATTTATCATGTACATGTAGTTTTTGCGAAGAAATAACATAAAAAATGGAAAAATCTGACCGAAAAATTGTTCAAAAAATGTCTCTTTTTTCAAAATGACGTCATCACCGCGGCTTTCTTGTTTATTCTTGACATTTTCTGATAGAGCTTGACCCAAAGGTGTGCATGGCAAGTTTCAGCCCCCTAGGTCAAGGGTTAAGAAAAAATATTTGTGCTTGAACAGGTCCCCAAAAAACCAGGCCAGGTAGGGTTAAACCTTTATCCGCGTATCAGTGCCGTCAATCGTGACAATTATCGGGAGTAGTGCAGTTCGGTTCGCCTCACTATTCCCGAGTGCTGGGAAATAACGTTTGCAGTTTATATGTGGTGGGATTTTCGAAAATTTTATGGTGTCTGGCATTATTATATCGACGATCATCTTTCTTGAATTAAACGAAAAATTATAAGGGTGGTGGCGGTATTAGATACATATATTTCAGAGCGATGATATAATAGATCTATCAAGTCATCTGTTGGAAAATGATGAATTATGTAACAGCCAGATAGTACAAAAACGGCCCAAACGAGGGAGTATTTATTGAATGCAAGTTATTATTTAGAACAAATACCTGTGACGCCTGACGAAAACCAAGCGGTTCATTCTCCAGCAAGTCACAAAACTACAATCACAATGATTTGTACTGAGAACAAGCATCGGGGACACAACGTCCACCATCCGAATATCGCCATATACAGGAAACAGTTTAAGGCAACACTAAATGGGTGGTGGAAAAACGAAGCCGGTGTACTGCCAAGAAGTCATCTGACCCCACATCTTACTCCCCTGAGTGTTTTAGTTTGGTCTTATAACTGGCCAGGTGGCACAAAAAAGACGAGACCGACGCTAGAGAGACAGCGGTGATCCATCAATGGCTTTCAAATAAGAAAATCTAACATAAAAACAATTATCAAACGGTAATCGCACTTTGCAAAACGCGTCGACTTATATTTATTCTGGGGACATCCTCCCTATACAACCGTTTCTCCTCAACATTTAATTAATTAATATCTTAATTGCATATTTGCATTGGAGAAAACTGACCATAGATATATTAATGTCAGATGTCTGCTACATATAAAGGAATTCTTTGTTCACAGGGTTGTCTGAATTTCACATCAATGATATCAGGTAAATCTTGGTGTCACCATAGCAACAGCAAAACAATGGCAACATTTTCTGCACTAATTTTGGCATGAATATCACTTTTGGATTTACGTGCTAGAATATTACCATTCGAAACTCATTTCCTCTCAATCATCAAACGATATTTGAACTATCTCCGTGCTTTGGACATTCCTTGTACAGGAATGTTGTATGCCAACTTTCTATGGATCTGGAGGATTTTAATATCCAAATGTAGCATCATATCCACATCCAAATCCTTGTGCAATTGAGCTTGGTTTAATCTAGCCTCGGTTTTTGGAGAGGAAAGACTACATAACGAGATATTAATATTTCCAAAACTTGTGCTAATTGCTAGATTCTTTGAAAATGTGACGATATTATTCATCCTCACACATCATTGTTGCGGCAACTGATTCCACAAAACTATTCTATATACCAAGTACCTTTGTGTAATTCAACATCTCATGGTGTTAATATGAACAGTTACAATCAAGGCGTGACTGGGATACATCATTCTCTAGCTAACGACTTTAAAACGAAACTATTATGGATTAGGAATACTGAACAGCGAAAAGGATTTGATCTCTTTAAATATCATGATGTCTTGCCGACATCTTCTCTCTCGCAGGAAGCTAGCCTTTCTCTCTTGCAGGGAGCTAGCCTAGGTTTATGTATACTATGACTTTTTTGATGTGTTGCTAATGCTGTTATACAAATTAGATCATTGGAGTATTGACGGGGAAATTCTTTAGCGGACGACGGCTGATTATTGAATGATGGACTAGATGCTTGAATTCCTCAAAAATGGAAATGGAACTTGTTGCTTCCTCGCTTACGCTCAGCATTAAGAGGATAGAATAGGGACTGGTTCGCTCGGTGTCAGCATGATGTGACTGAGTGGAGTGTCAAGTCTGCCGACGGCGTGATATTTCAGTGGCACAGCACTATGAAAATGACAGCACTAGATCTGGTCTATTACAGGTAGGTACCCCCGCCCCTCCCCTCCCTTCCATTCCTCGTGATATGGCTGAGAAAATGTTGAAAGCGACGTTAAACACTATTCACTCCCTCAGTCACTCAGTTGTATTCTTCTCTGCAAATCACATAAAGATGGTGAAATAGACTAAGACCGTAGCATACTGGATCTCTGGTTCTAATGCTATAGGCGATATTTGTCCATAATCTCTATACGGGCCAGTTAAATGCATATGCATCTATGTGTTCAATTCTTGATTATATATCTCAGAAGCTTTCAGATCTTGTGGAATATTCCATTAGGAAATCAGGAGAGTGAGTGTTCATTTTCCCCTTAAATTAGCAGATTGAACATAGCTCCGGCTTCCTCTCCACTCACCATATCGTGATTAGATTAAGCATAGTTTATTGGGAGAATGTAATGGAAATCACACAACTTAGATTATCCCTCTGCTCCCAAGATAATTATAACAAGAGTAGATGCGATGATATACAAAGAGGGAGTGGGTTTTGGAAAAAATGCCCATGTTTCCGAAAAAAGTTACACTAGCTATATTCCGCCTACGTCATCTTTCACTCGTTGGGTCCTTGGGATTTTCAAAAGTAAGGGGACCGAAATCTCTTTAAACACGAAAGGCGCAAATCAATGTCATCGCCCACGTGACGCTACGTTGAAGTTAGGCAATGGAACATGTCTTTGCTTTGTTAATGTTGTATCATCTTATTCAATGACATTTACAGACGATGCCGTCTGTTTGCAGATGCTTCTTTAACTCCGAGACGGTAACATTTTCAGAGGTGTTAGGATTTCTAGTATTTTGAACGCGTCTATAATACTTAGTTTTCTAAATGTGCGGCCTTGCCAGTGTCAAAGCTATGCCCGGTACCTAACCTTCACCCGACGTCACATGGCTTCCACGGCTACAGAATTTCATCCCGGGACGTTCGTATTGACCCCTTCGTTTTGACCGCAGCTTAGTAAGAATATTGCAATACTGTTGCATTCCCTGTTGTGTTGATTGTAACTCAAAGATTGCTTCTCTGCCCATTTGGATGATGTTCTATTAAAGAGAAGCTCGGGCGCCATAATTTTCACCAGGAAACATAAACACAAAATCCCATCAAGCATGAACTAAAAATATATGTAAAAGTTAATTTCTTGTATGAGAAAAGTGGTCAATTTTTAATGATGTCGGCAAGACATGTAGATGTTCCTATCGCCAATCCATATCAGCGCCCAGTATTGTTTTATCGGAATGGCAGTGGGTTTCTATATTGTTTTTCAGTCACGCTTTGATTGTGATATATCACATCTGTATCACAGGGTGTTCATACGATCCTTAGCCCTGGTTAAAGCAGAATTAGACACACGTTAAGAAACACAGCCCCATAGATCGTGCACTCTACGATTGAAAGTTTCCATACGTTTGCAAAAAAAAATCAACAAATTTGAGAAACTTTCCGCAAAAAGGTTTTGTTATCTTCACTGAATTCGTCAACAGATCTTGTAGATGATACCTGACGAAAGTATATGCCATGACAATAAAAAAAACTAACTGTGGAAGCGATGCAGTGTGCTGTTGAGAGCACGATGCCACTCCTCTCATTCTCCTTTGACATTAAGAGAACATTTGATCCTTCTCAGCCCCAAGCAGATCCACAAACAACTTTGACGAAACCAGATCGGTCCGGCAGACAGATGGATAGATTTCCATTCTGAAAGACGCTTCCAAGAAGCAGCCCTCTGGTCACCTTCCCATTATACAGACAGCAAGTTAATCAGTTTCCTAGCGAACTGGCTGACAACCTTTTAATGTAATCTGAAACCGTAAATTTGCTTTTGGGACTAGTCAATCTAGGGACATACTTCACAGATTGCTTTCAAGTTATCCTCTGGGAAGTAGTTCGATTTCGAATAAACGCACCGAATGATACGTGGTAGAATTATATATAACTACAGTTTACTCCTTGTATTCAGCTCGGTATTACGTCAACAAAGCACGGGGTTCGTTGCACTCTTACCCCAGAAGGTGTAAATTACACCTCTACGGGGTGTAAATGGCTTGTCCCAGGGCTAACACCCTTTTGGGTGTGAATTAGCACCCTCTCCAAAAGGTGTAAATTTACACCTTCTCGAAAAGGTGTTAAGTTACACCTTTTTTGCTCACATTACACCTTCCATGGGTGTTCATTCACACCTTCTGAATAAAATTTGCACCTCCCAGACAAATTTATGAGCATATTTTTGTTGGGAACCCAGCATCCCATGGGTGTTTATTTACACCTTTTGACCACAACTAAACCTTTCAGTGGTGTTAATTTACACCTTCTCAACTGAATTACACCTTCTTTGGGTGTTAATTCACACCTTTTGGGCAAATTTGAATTATCTAGGGGTGCTAAAATACACCTTATTAGTAAGAATTACACCTTTTATTGGTGTTAATGTACACATTTTGACCGCGATTACACCCTCTTGGGTGTTTATTTACACCTTTTGACGAAAACTAAACCTTCTAGAGGTGCTAAAATACACCTTCTGGAGACGATTCCATCTTCCAGGGGTGTTAAAACACACCGATTTCGTGAGAATTACACCTTCAAAAGGTGTTAATTTGCACCTTTTAGTGAGAATTAGTGGTGTTCGTACCATCCAGTAATGGCTCTTGGTTGAGGTACACAATAAGAACATTAACACAAAATATATGTATGATATATTTTATCAGGGAAATCACAAAACGCACATTTACATTGGTCATTTCATGTTAACCCTCCCTGATATCATAGTTCACTCTCAATCCCTGGAAGCACAAAGTTCAAACGATTAAAACTACAAGCATCCCAACCCAACCTAAATTGAGCACGTTATGTTCATATCACTTATGCCTCCAACTTTCACCAACTCTCATGGAATACTTTTGTACATAACCTTCTGGGGTGCCTCAGCCTCAAAAACTCTCAGAGAGAGTAGGGTAAAACAGGTAACAAGAATCGCCATCAATAATTCCCCGCCTTTGA
This sequence comes from Hanleya hanleyi, assembly GCA_036873755.1. NCBI lineage: Eukaryota > Metazoa > Mollusca > Polyplacophora > Lepidopleurida > Hanleyidae > Hanleya > Hanleya hanleyi. The sequence continues at coordinate 805 of JAVTVY010050660.1, read as the reverse complement.
GCTGTGGAAGGGTCTGTTTGCTTTGCTTTTCGAGTGTCCAGGTAGCGTCTGTATCAAAGGCTGGCAGAGCAAAGTCCAATGGCTCGACCGAGAGTACAGTAGCAGGGTGTTAGCTGGAAATGGAATGCTACCATACCTCCAGAGTAGGTGTTCTGCTGCTAGGCCCGATCCTACAATCAGTAAGAACCACAGCTGATAAACTAATCCCACAATGTAAATGTTACTCATCACTTGATGCATTAAAGTTCCATTTTTGTTGACTGGGAATATACACAGAAACAAATTGTAAATATATGTTTTAAAATGTCAATCCCAACATAGTAGTCGAACCCGGGCACCCTCATTGCCTTCCGATACAGACCGGTACTAAAAACATACAGACCGATACCTAAGTATAATTGATTACGACTTTGAGAATACATAATTGGTACTTTGTGGGATTTTCTCATAAAAAACGATCGTTTATAGCGCAAAACGGTATCGCATTTAGCTGCGCCCGTTACGATAGGAAGCGCGTCGCACGGCCGAATCGCACGATCAATTCGCCCGCCAGACTCGCCCAGCGCCCCGACCTGCAGCTTCAAATTCTCCTGATATATATTACACATACTTGATATTATAGGAGCATGTTGAACACAAATAAAGTTGAATGAAACAAGTGTTTCGGGTTTATTCGAGTTATTTCAGTAAAATAACGTATCAATTCACAATGTTCATTGTTTTGATTTCTTTAACATTTCTTTCAAATTCTTCCTCCTTCTGTATGCAATTACTGGGTTTCCCCAGACTTTCGTTGTGTGTGATT
>JAVTVY010050659.1:0-25270 GCA_036873755.1 Hanleya hanleyi | reverse complement strand
TGCCATATAAATATCACCCAGTATTTCTCATTTTCCTCAATACAATATCTCACCATTTCCCATTCACTGTGCCTAATCATACAGATTATGACACATGCTCCCTCATACCATAGCCACTGACAATAAAATCTGTTCCCCTTGATATATTCCCATTCCGTCCTCTATTTCCCTTAATCGTCTATAACTTATAGGCTACCTCGGTATTTTCACACATTCATATACCGGTACATATACACCAGTTATTCAACCAGTATTTTCCTTCATTTTCCTCAATGAAATATCCCATTATATATCTGCTCACTAAAGGTCATATAATCCAATGCCATACTAATTCCACCCAGTATTCCCTCTTATTTCCTCAATCAAATATCCCAGTAGTTTCCCTTGTGCTTATTTACCCAGATCATGTAGGACATAGACACTGTTCAATCCCCACATTCCTATTACACAATATACCTTCTCTTAATTCCCATAACTACAGAAGTATCACACAATATGTCCATCTGTCAAGCCCTCTCATTCTCTCTTCTCGGACCGATTCTTAGCGGCAATCTTGATTAATTATCACCACGGACACTCACAATTAAATCTCTCAATATCCACTCATTCTCCCTCATTCACCAGCATTTACTATATCACCCATCGAATTTCTCTCCAACCCACTTTCTTTAATAATTGTTCCTGCCCCCAACACCCTGGTAATCCTCATCCTTGTGTCCTACATTTTTAAGTATCCTATTGCTCCCCGTCCTCTCCAGCTTTTCACTGTTGAACCATTTCACAAAGTAGTCATCACATTGCACCTAGTGTAAAGTCTTGTCACATTAACATTCTACAGCAGTTCTGTCTCCCCCAACCCCTCAATATCCGCTCTAATGGTCCACACATCTTGCACAAAGTTGGATACGATACGGCTCTCTGTCTTATCCAAAGTATTACCACCAAGCCCCAACAAGTCTGATAAGGCTAGATCTTCATCATCCCCACATATCATTCCCCATCAAATTTCATTATGTGAATCTATCAACTGACCCCTCAACTCGTCCCTCCTTGCCCTGTACCTTTCACAATATAACAAGACATGTTTCATATCTTCCATCACCCCACACGTTTTACACCTTTTCTCTTCCAGACTTCGTTTCATCCTATTCCTTGTGACCAACGACCCTGTCCTAGCCTTCGCCAGCCAAGAAAAATCACCCGCCCAGTCTACATATCTCTCTTTCCATGGACCCTCTTTCTTCTTATATATAAAAAAGGATGACTTACATTCCATCCCATCTTTCCACTCTTCTTTTTTTTCCATCTTCTCTCGCTGCTTCCGGTTTCAATTAGATTAACATCATAGTTTGTGCTTATCGCTTCTACTTCCTTGAACCACCCAGTCTTTTTCTCTGTGTTGAGACCTTCCTCCCAAGCAGTTTTTGCCCATCTATCCCCCTCCATTCCAACCAGACGCCCATAGTAGTTTAACTTCAATATTCCTACTTTGTCAGCCATCTTGCTCCAACCAAGTTCTCCATAAATCGCTTCTATTGCAGTCATACGGTTCACCCCTAGTATCCATCTCCCTGCCTGTAGTTCCACCAAATCCAATACTGCCAGTGTTTTCCCATCAAGTTCCACTATTTCTACCCCATATAAAATTGTAGGAACTGCAACTCTCTCCCACAATATTCTTGCGCACATACTTCGGTTACATGTACTGGTACTTATAGCCTTGACTATCCCCAACATTCTCTTTGCCTTTGCAATCATCTCTTGCTTTTGCACCCTGAAAATTTGCCCTTTTAACTTCATTCTAATTCCTAGGTACTTATTTTCATCCACCTCTCCTATCTGCATGACATGTTCTTCCGCCTCCTCCAGACTTAACTTCCCAAGTTGCCAGTTGTCCCTCCTTGGTTTAACCTGACTACTAACCATGACGCAACTCTTTGTTGGGCTATAGATTATCTTCCTTTCAAATCCAAACTTCCCCACTATATCCAAGATAAGCTGTAATTCTTTCCTTGTTTTCGCAAACAAAACTATATCATCTGCAAAAAACAACCCCGCATCCTTCAAGTCGTCTTCCTAGCTCCGCTAAATATATCGCAAAGAGTAACGGTGACAACACACACCCCTGCTTTAATCCTTCCCTCAGATCTATATAATCCGTTTCTATCTCCCCAAATACAACTTTGAAACGGACTCCAGCATATAAATCCTTGATGATGTGTAGTATCTTGCCTCCATAACCCAGGCCTTCCAAGGCAGCCCAGAGTGCCTCCCTCCACACTCTATCATATGCTTTCTTAATGTCTAGAAAGGCCACACAGCATCCCTGTTTGTGGTTCCTTCTTTGCTCCAAAATTTGAGTGAGCACGTAGAGGTTATCTTGACACATCCTGCCTTTCCTAAAACCCGCCTGTATCTCTCCCAAAAGACCTCTACTCTCCACATCTCTCTGGAGCCTTACTCCCAAAATCTTGGTAAACACTTTTCCTACATTACTCACTACAGCTATTCCTCTGTAATTATCTAATAACCTCGTGTCACCACTCTTGTGCAACAATGTAGTATTCACTAGCTCCAACACTCAAACCGAAGTTTCTGAAACATGGTGAGCCAGTGGAGCGGATAGGTTGCTCGTGAGTGAAGATAACGAATGCACGTATTTAACTTTCCCTTAGCTTGATTTACCAGATACAATCCGAACACATCGGAGCGTGTTTGAAAGTTGGGGTGGGAGATAAACTTTATATCAGCAATATTACATACTGCACTGGCGCCATCCTGGATAGGATTTGTTACATTCTTGTCTCCAGACCTCATGCTCCCCGGCCTCAGCAGTCAATACAGTTGTTTGGAGACTGGTGGAGCGGATGGATTTTTCATAGTTTTTACCCCTCGGGCAAATTTTGCCCGAAGGGTATTGTCGTCGTCGGCGTCGTCTGTCTGTCCGTCTGTCTGTCTGTCCGTCCGTCTGCCCAATTTTCTTGTGGACACCATATCTCAAGAAGGATTATAGCCAGGCATTGTAAATTCATACCATGTATGCATCTGATAAAGGGTCAGAAGCCTATTGAAAAGGACCGACCTAGACCTATTTTATCAAGGTCAAATTCTAATATTTGCCATATGTTTTGAAGGATTAAAGCTAGTCTTCAAATTCATATTACATATGCAACTGGCGAATGATTAGAAGCCTCTTCCAGTTAACTGACCTTCACCTATTTTTTTAAGGTTAAATACTGTTTATCATGGTATAACATGAAGAAATATAGCTAGGCTATCAAAATTAATATTATGTATACATCTGGCGATGGTTCAGAGGTGCCTTGAAGATGACTGACCTTGACCTATTATGTCAAGGTCAAATATTGTTTATTAAGATATAAAATGAAGAAATATAGTTAGGTTTCCAAATTAATACTATGTATACCTCTGGCAATGGTCCAGGGGTGTCTTGAAGATAACTGACCTTGACCTATTTGTTCAATTTCAAATACTGTTTATTAAGATATAACATGAAGAAATATAGCTAGGCTTTCCAAATTAATACTATGTATACATCTGGGGATGGTTCAGAGGTGCCATGAAGATGACTGACCTTGACCTATTTTTTCAAGGTCAAAAACTGTTTATTAAGATATAACATGAAGAAATATAGCTAGGCTTTCCAAATTAATACTATACATCTGTCGATGGTCCAGAGGTATGCTGAAGATGAGTGACCTTGACCTATTTTATCCAGGTCAGATTTTATTTAGTACAATATTTCATGAAGGATTATTACCCCTCGGGCAAATTTTGCCCGAAGGGTATTGTCGTCGTCAGCGTTGTCTATCTGTCCATCTGTCTGTCTCTCTGTGTACACGATATCAAAGAATTATAGCCACGCATTGTAAATTCATACCACATATGTATCGGGTGAAGGATCAGAAGCCTATTAAAAATGACCTATTTTATCAAGGTCAAATTCTAGTATATGCTATATTTTTTTAAGGATTAAAGCTAGGGTCTTCAAATTCATATTATATATGCATCAGGTGATTTACTAAAAGCCCATCCCACTTAACTGACCTTTACCTGCATTTATAGGTCATATACTGTTTTTTTATGATATAACATGGAGAAATAAAAGTCGGTTTCCAAATGGATACTATGTATACGTCTGGAGATGGTCCAGAGGTGTACTGAAGCTGACTGACCTTGACCTAATTTATCAAGCTCAAATTATAGTATTTGCTATATTTTTCGAAGGATTGATGCTAGGGTCTCCAAATTTATAATACTGATGCAACTGGTGATTGACTAGAAGCCTATCCGAGTTGACTGACCTTGACCTGTTTTTTTCAAGGTCATATACTCTATATTATGATCTAACCTGAAGAAATATAGCTAGGCTTTCAAATAAATACTATGTATACATCTGGCGAACGTCCAGCGGTGTAGGGGCCTACTGAAGATTACTGACCTTGACCTATTTTATCAAGGTCAAATTTTAATAATTGATATATTTGTTGAAAGATTGAAGCTGGGGTCTCCAAATTCATATTACTTATGCAACTGGTGATTGACTAAAAGCCTATCTCAGTTGACTGAACTTGACCTATTATTTCAAGGTCATATACTGTTTATTATGATCTAACACGAAAAAATATAGCTAGGCGTCCCAAATGAATACTGTGTATACATCTGCCGAATGTCCAGAGGTGTACTGAAGATGACTGACTTTGACCTATTTTATCAATGTCAGATTGTAGTATGTGTTATATTTTTTGTAGGATTGAAGCTGGGGTCTCAAAATTCATATTACCTTATGCAACTGGCGATTGACTAAAAGCCTATCCCAGTTGACTGACCTTGACCTATTTTTTCAAGGTCATATGCGATTTATTATAATATAATATGAAGAATATAGCTAGGCTTTCCAAATTAATACTATGTGTACATTTGATGATGCACCAGAGGTGTGCTGAAGATTACAAGCGTCTGGTCCGTCATTCATAATTCAGCCGTCGTCCATTAGAGAATATTCGCGTCCATAATCCAAAGACATATTCCATATAACAGTATTAGCACCAAATTCAAAAAGACAATCAGAGTATACATAAACATAGGTTTGTTTCCTGCAAGAGAGAAGCGGTCAACAGTTTTCAATGATGCCGGCAAGACATCATGATGTTCCAAAAATATCAAATCCGTATCGATGATCAGTATTCTTAATCCATAATATCCGTTGTAAAGTCGTCATCTAAAGAATGATGTATCTCAGTCACGCTTTGATTATGACTGTTCATATGAGTACCATGAGGATCTTGAAGTACATGGGTTCATACGGCCCCTAGCCCCGGGTTAAGCGGAATTAGACACAAGTTACGAAACGTAACGCCATTGATGACTGACCTTGACCTGTTTCATCCTTGACCTATTTTATCCAGGTCAGATTCTATTTAGTACAATATTCCATGAAAGATTATATCTACATTGTCCAAATTTATACCAATTATGGCTGGACCTGAAGTCTATTGAAGAATATCACTGACCTTGACCTATTATTAAAAGGTCAAATTCTATATGTTAAGTCTAAGATCTCCAAATTCATGTTCCCGATGCAATTAAGTTAGAATTGATCTGAAAATTGTTGAAGATTTCTGACCTTGATCTATATTTCCAAGATAAAATTACTTTGATTTGATTATGAGCTATGAAGAAGAGTATATTTAGAGCTAAGAATTGGCGGTCATGCTCCAGCAGAACCTCAGTGCAATACTGATATACGATACGGATTTGATAGTTTCGGAACATTAAGATGTCTTGTTGGCATTAGTAAAAACTGTTGGCCGCTTCTGTCTTGCGGGGAACTAGCCTAGCTTTATGTATACGATGATTTATTCTTTTAATTTGTTGCTAATGGTATTATATGAATTAGTTCTTGGGATTATAGATGCGGAAATTCTTTAATGGACGACGGCTGAATATTGAATGACGGACTAAACGGCCGTATACTACATACGTTTTATTATGAATACGACTATATTCAGAAATGTCGAAGTCCGTTCCTTCGCATTCGCCAAACGCTATATAGGTGATCATCTAGCTTTGAATAACCCCAAAAAGGTGACCCCATGAAGAAAACCACCGATGTTAAAAAAGGGACAGCATACTTAGACCTATACCAACTTGTATTGGTGTAAATTACATGCCACATATATTATCATAACAGGCCTAGATTAGTATTGGAGGGAGAAAGGGATAAGACCGCCATCCATCGTTTCGTTTGCCTCATGTTATTGTCGGTTACTTGTTGGCCTTGGTGGGGACTGTACTGCAAAATCTCTAAATCTTGATTATTTATTTTCAAAATGGTTGCCTGCAAATCATTGGAGAAAATATAATTCAGAATAACGAACAATGCCTGAATAGCGATTCAATGACATGGTGTGGTCCCAATCATATTAACATGGTTAATTCAGTGCCAAAATATATAAAAGAAATGCATTGTCCTTTTCAGTAAAGATGCATTCTCCTTGACTGTATTTCAATTTTCAATTGCATTCTGGTGATTCCAGATCATTTTTTATTTATTTCGGGATCTGTGGTTTTGTCTGGTGAAGAGGAAATTGCCAGTGAGATGGTTCTGAATTTGGTCAAAGAGATAGAGCTGGGCTTTGTTGTCAACGAATTGAATTTTCTGGATTTGCTGTCAATGAATTAAATTTTCTTCATCCACGTTAGACTTTTCTATGGATTTCAGGGGTCGGTTGCCTTGTGAGTCATGGTTAAAATCGCCAATCAGTGCTGTAATGATTTGCTGGTGGATGTTAATCTCTTTAATCAGATAGTTTCTTTTCTTTACCAAAATATGTATGCGCTGTTTAAGGGATACAAGGTCCATCTTGCACTGCCACAATTTGATTTGTGTCAAACTCTGTACTGTGAAATGCTAGTGAAAAGGATATGTACTTTGTTGTACTGTTCAAAAATACTTGAAATCGGAAGAAAAATATTAGTAGCATAATTTAATATAAAGATGAATTCGATTTTTTTTCTTGCTTTTTTTATCGCGGGAATATACACACACCAACTTTGGAAAGACTCCGTTAAATAGTATTTTCAGAAAACGAAATTCCAGTTGACCTCCAGGTGGCACCACATGAGGGTATGTACACGGACTGCAATCCCAAGTGACATCCTGTGGCAAGACATCCACATATCAAATATGGAAAGATTCCATTCAATTGTTCAAATTTTATTATCTGTAATCAACCTTTACCGCTGAACTCTTGTAACGCCACCTTTGGCTACATGCACATACCAATTTGGAAAGAATCGGTTTAGTCGTTATAATTGTATTGTCCAGGTACGAAATTTTAAGTCGATGCCCAGGTGGTGTCACCTATGGAAATACAAGAAAGAAAAGTAATGACAAACAACATATTGAGGCATGTTAGTCATATATCAAATTTGGAAAGAGTTTGAGAACTCCTTCCGAAACCCAAATGTAGGGATATAATGAGAAGTCATCCATATCTCCACTTGTCAGTGATTTTAAGTGATTTTTTAAAATCAATGTTTCTGGGAAAGTTCATTCGTATATATGGAGGAAATGTATACATGGGCCAATGAGACACTAAGACCCTTATGTGGCCATAATACCGACATGAATGAGTGAGTAGTAATGAACCATAGCTGTGAACCAATTACTGAACGTGCTATAGATGCGAATGAGAATATGCAAATCAGTATAGAGGTCATACATAGAACCAATGGGCAGTCACTGTTTTGACACTCGACAGTGACAGCTATTTTCCGCAGATTCAAACAATTTGCATATACTGCCTAATGCACGGTAATATCACTTGTCTTTATTGCGTCATATAAGCATCCTGACTCTGTCTTGTGTGCTGTCCTCAGTGTTTCATAGGGTGGATGGTGGGTGTCTGGTTCCATGCTGCTTCATAGATTCCTTCTTTGAAGCAGCAGGAACGCAACTTGGCTGGGTGATGCCTAGTTGGTTCGTCGCGATATGAGTGAAACGATATTGAAAGCGACGTTCAATCTTCTTCACTCACTCACCCTTCTTAGGAAAAGCAGGTTCCCTGTTTCGGTCTGAGATGAAAATCAATAGGGGTCTTCGCCTAGAGATGTACAACAAATTTGAAGTGGATTGGCTGATGTTATCCATAAGGAATTGGTGAAACATTCCCTGCTTGTAAATGTCATTTAAAAACGAGGAAGGTATGGATGTTCAATTACAAATCTCTGTTTTCCTGTATTAGTAATATTCAGTTGACATTCGAATACTACCCACATATTGGATCGGTGAAAAGGGGCATATAGTCGTACAAGTACACCGCCTCCGCCCTCCCGTTTTTTGTTGTTGTTGTTGTTTTTTTTTTGTTTTTTGTTTTCGTTTGGAGGGAGGTGGGAGGTTACAGTTGGATATGGCCAAATGATGACATTATGCAGTTGCATTCCAAATACGAATGCCGGTGTTAAATGGCTATTCGATGAATTCTGATTAATAAATAATAATGACAAAGTACCCAAACATCATCGATATACTTCCCCGTGTACATACTGATGTCCATTCGATGATAGCAATGGGGTGCAGATGAATCCATATCGGCGATTCCTTAACTCCACTGCCTAGGCCTTGTTGATTTATCAGCATTATCGCTGACGAATCGAGTGATTTCTCGTTCATGTCCTGGTGTGGCAGCTTAGCTCTCTGGAGGGCGAGTGCAAGGAGAAGAGATCCTGCAACAGATTGACTTGCAGAAGATAACGGTATTTAATTAACTGTCTTTGTCAGTCGGGTAGAACAAGTAACATGTCTTTATTATCATGGTCATTTAAATTGTAATAAATGAACTCGCCAAAACGGATATATTTTATCGAAGTTATAATTATAATAATAATAGGCTTTATTTATACTCGAAATGCAAACTCGTAGGTCGAAGCTTTTCTGTCAGAGGATCGAGAAATCTATGCACACGAGTACGCTGTTTACGATCACTAGTCACATCTGCTTGTATTCCAGCTGTCAGAAGTCATCACGACAAATAAAATAACACAGAGATTAATATGCAAAATTCGATAATATTGAAAGAATAAGAAAAATCAGGGTATTTAGGGTTTGGGGGGTCGGGGCACCTTCGTCAAATACCTTTTGTCCCTTTCTCTGAATTATCACATCATATCAGAGTAAGCCGGACATCGTAAGCCAGTTTTTTATAATACAGCACAGGAATAAGCACACGATTATCTAGATACAGACGATCGAACACGATCGAGGATGCATCCCTTTTGTCTGTTAAGTAAAGGAAACATTCAATTTATTTGAGAAAGCAGTAATAACGTAAAACTTTTAACATTTCCCCTTGGTGGTTCCACGTATAAGCGATTCGGCCCAAAACCATCCAAACGATAACTTGAGTGATACTCAATACTAAATTTGGAAAGAAACAGTTCAGATTTACAAAGTTACTGTCCGGAAACGCAATTTTAGCCTGACTCACAGGTGGCACCGCCTTTTGGTGAATTGGAATGAAAAACAACCCCAGCCGAGAACTTGAGTCAAGATTTTAAGACACTGGAAATAGAGAATTTAATCTGTTCAGTTTTACCTAAAAGATAACTTGGCCCACAGGTCGAGTCACCTATAAGCAGATCGGCATGAAAAACTATCCGAACTGATATATTCAGGCAAGGTACTTAGGTACCAAATTTGAAAAGAATCCATTCAAGGTTTTGAGAGTTTTTGTTCGGAAACGCAATGTTAAATTGGCCACCAGGTTGCGCTAGCTAAACGCAGATCGGCGTGAAAAAACAATGCCAAGCGAGGTATTGAGGCGAGGTACCCACACACCAAATTTGGAAAGAATCGGTACAGGTTTTCAAAAGTTATTGTCTGGAAATGTTTTTTATCTTAGCCCCCAGGCGGTGCCACCCGTACACGAATCGGCACAAAAAAAACAATTTCAAGCCAGATCTTGACGAAAGGTACCCACACGTCAAATTTGGAAAGAAAGGTTTCAAAAGTAACTGTTTGAAAATGCAATTTTGGCCAACAGCGGGTGCAACCTAGATGTGGATAGGCACAAAAAAAACCATCCCAAGCAAGATCTTGAGGCAAGGGACCCATTCACCAAATTCGGAAAGGGGGAAATGATTATATGAAAAAAAAAAGATTACCCAGGTATCCACTCACGGGAACTGTAAAGTTGCGTTCAAAATGATGGTTGACCTCCGTACAAGCAAATTATGACGGGTAAGGTCAAGATTGGGTTTGGGCATTTTTGTTCTACACCAACCTCCTTTCTGCTTCCTGTCACATAATAAGGCCAAATTTGAAACTCCGCATAATAGATCAAGCTGGCTATCAAGTTGAAGCTAATGAGGCAAACAATACTAAAGTATCTTAAAATGAAATACTGTTACAAGCTTATCGCTAGGGATACCGTAATCTTACCAGTTTTTGCTCATTTAATTTGTAATAAATAAACTCACAAAAACGAACACATTTTGTTCAAAGCTATCCATTCGGGGAAAATAAATGGAACGGTTTGTAGAACTTAAGCATTCAAATATCCTCGCTACTATCTTCTGAAGTATGCATTAAAAATATCTTAACTTGCATATTCCTATAATATACCTCCCAAACAAATTTAGCGTGCTTCGTTTTGTTTCTAATTTCGTCCCGGAAATGATTTTATTGCTGCTCAAAGTTAAATAATTCGAAAAATTAGACCCTCTTCAACAAAATGACGGACGTATTGAGAATGGAGGCAAAACTAGAAAAAAAATAGGCATATATATTTAGTTCTGCATATGTAGAATGTTGAGTTCATGTCTCGACGCTGAATAGCAAGCGTCATTAGAAGGGCAATTTAAAAAAAGCTGAAATTCTTTTAACGCAGAAAACAAAGAAGAACTTCCTGCGTGTGATTTTCTTCAACTTCTGACCGATAGTTTCTTCGACAAAGTTAAATGTCTTATAGCCCAATCTAAATATTACTTAATATGCAATATTATTTGTCATAAAGTTTGAAAAAAAAGTTAATTTCTTGATCATATGTTAAATACACATGCATGGATCACCTACAGTGCTCACTGGCAAATCCAGTCTTAAGTGGATATATCAAGCCGTCTTGTCCAGCCTTTCAGCAACTCATTTTCAAGCGCTATTTTTGCCGTATGGAGACATATATTCGATGTTTTTTGTTTTTTTTTGTTATTTACCTTAGAGTGAATTAGGCCCCATAAAAAATGCCTTGTTTCCCATCACTGACATTTCAAAAAGTCGAACGGGCGGTCTTTTTTTATTTTTAGCCTACCATCACCAGATGGTGGGCTGTTCAAATTGCTTTTCGTCTGTGGTCCGTCGTCCGTCAGTCAGTCAGTCAGTCAGTCGTCCGTCCGTAAACAATTCTTGTTATCGCGATTTCTCAGGAACTACTGCGTGGATCTTTCTCAAATTTGGTACACAGGTTCCCCTTTGGGTCTAGTTGTGCAAGATACCTTTTCTGGTCCGATTCGAAAATCTAATATGGCCACCAGGCAGCCATCTTGGATTTCCCCATGAAACCTTATCGCGATTTCTCAGGAACTACTGCATGCATCTTTCTCAAATTTGGTACACAGGTTCCCCTTGGGGTCTAGTTGTGCAAGATACCTTTTTTGGTCCGATTCGAAAATCCAATATGGCCACCAGGCAGCCATCTTGGATTTCCCCATGAAACCTTGTTATCGCGATTTCTCAGGAACTACTTCATGGATCTTTCTCAAATTTGGTACACAGGTTCCCCTTCGGGTCTAGTTGTGCAAGATACCTTTTCTGGTCCGATTCGAAAATCCAATATGGCCACCAGGCAGCCATCTTGGATTTCCCCATGAAACTTTGTTATCGTGATTTCTCGGGAACTACTGCATGGATCTTTCTCAAATTTGGTGCACAGGTTCCCCTTGGAGTCTAGTTGTGCAAGATACCTTTTCTGGTCCAATTTGAAAATCCAATATGGTCACCAGGCAGCCACCTTTGATTTCCCCATGAAACCTTGTTATCGTGATTTCTCAGGAACTACTGCATGGATCTTTCTCAAATTTGGTACACAGGTTCCCCTTCGGGTCTAGTTGTGCAAGATACCTTTCCTGGTCCGATTGGAAATCCAATATGGCCACCAGGCAGCCATCTTTGATTTCCCCATGAAACCTTGTTATCGCAATTTCTCAAGAACTACTGCATGGATCTTTCTCAAATTTGATACACAGGTTCCCCTTGGGGTCTAGTTGTGCAAGATACCTTTTCTGGTCCGATTCGAAAATCCAATATGGCCACCAGGCAGCCATCTTGGATTTCCCCATGAAACATTGTTATCAGCATTTCTCAGGAAGTACTGCATGGATCTTTCTCAAATTTGGCACACAGGTTCCCCTTCGGATCTAGTTGTGCAAGATACCTTTTCTGGTTCGAATCGAAAATCTAATATGGCCACAAGGCAGCCATCTTGGATTTCCCCATGAAACCTTGTTATCGCGATTTCTCAGGAGCTACTGCATGGATCTTTCTCAAATTTGGTACACAGGTTCCCATTGGGGTCTAGTTGTGCAAGATACCTTTTCTGGTCCGATTCGAAAATCCAATATGGCCACCAGGCAGCTAACTTGGATTTCTTCATGAAACTTTGTTATCGTAATTTCTCAGGAAGTACTGCATGGATCTTTCTCAAATTTGGCACACAATTTCTCCTTAGGGTCTGATTGTGCAATATACCTTTTTCGGTCCAAATCGAAAAAACAATATGGCCACCAGGCGGCCATCTTCCCCATGAAACTTTGTTATTGCGATTTCTCAGGAACTACTTCATGTTCCCCTTGCCTAGTTATGCAAGATACCTTTTCTGGTCCGATTCAAAAATCCAATATGGCCAATAGGCGGCCATATTGTATTTTCCCATGCAACTTTGTTATCATGATTTCTCAGGAAGTACTGCAGGGATCTTTCTCAAATTTGGTACATATGTTCCCCTTGGGGTCTAGTTGTGCAAAATACCTTTTTCGGTCCGATTCGAAAATCCAATATGGCCACCAGGCGCCCATCTTGGATTTCCCAATGAAACTTTGTTATCGTGATTTCTCAAGAAGCACAGCATGGATCTTCCTCAAATTTCCCTTGTTGCCCATTTGTGCAAGATACCCTTTTTGGTCCGATTCGAAAATCCAATATGACCACCAGGTGGCCATCTTGAATTTCCCCTTGAAACGTAGTTATAGTGAATTCTCAGGAAATATTCAGGGATCTTTCTGAAATTTGGTACACAGGTCCCACATGGGGCCTAGTTGAGCAAGATACCTTCAAGTTACGCTTCAAATTAATACGGTATTCCCGAGTTGTGACGTTGCATCACAAGAGTCGGCGGATCAAACGGTGGGGCATATTCTATATATTGACTATAGAGAATATCTATAAATTCACCTTCCATATCAAGGAGTTCAAATAATTCGGAATTAAAATGTAATTCTTCAAATTTTAAATCAGTTTTCTTTATTCCATGCAGTTGCAAGTGAACTGCCCCACCCTTTCGTCTGCCGGCGGGTCGGCTACATGAAGGGACGTCACTCTTGTGACACAACGTCACAAATCGACAACTGTAGACTGCTGCATGTTTCGATCCAAGGGAGATAATCAGGATTCAGACACTTTCGACGTTTAAACATTACTGCTCCAACCGGATCCCTTCAGTATTAAGTACTGTACCATCTTACTATTTTCGAGCATGGTATCTCAAAAGAGATATCTCAAACTAGCTCAGTAAAGAGAACAGAATGAGCATTCGTTCCTAATTATAAAATCTTAAGTATGTTTCATAGCTCATGCCAAAGTGTCAAAGAGATTTGTCTTCGCTTCCAGTACCCAATGATGACACGTGCAAAGAAAATAAATAAAATAAAAATGCTACAAAACGAAGACGAAGGATCCTCCGTACATATACATTCACTTTCAGACTAACTTTGCTCATTTATCTTGTACTATAACAACCGACATAAGAACAGTTTCTAGAAATCTTGAAACCCCTGAAACTTAGAAAGATTATATCTTGGTGTTTTCCAGTGTCCCTTTTTCGATCTTTTTCGCTCAGATTCGAAATTCTGTAAACAAAATTACAAATCAATCGTTCGTTCTTAGTAACAATGGACAAAAAGATCCTCTTGTTATTATCTTACAATTATCGGACAATGGTGGGCGCCAAGATCCTTCAGGATCTCTCGTTTAATTTCGGAAGGGCATAGGAATGGAGCAGTTCATTCAAGAATCCACAGATATTAAGATATTGATAGTCTAATTTGGTCCTAAAATGGAATATATACAATTCATTTTAAAGTTTCATTTCGTACACGGTCTTGCTAGAGATTGAATATATACATTGGATATTAAAATCGGAAGAAATCCCATGGCATTTGTATTTCCATTCTCACCTCCTGCATACTGCTGTATGTGAGGTCATCTCATTCTGATTTCTTATAGTTGCAAACTCTCCATTCCTATGCAGGTAGACAGAACTCGAAAGATGGTATTGATAAAATCTGAATCATTGCGATTTGAAAGGCAAAACTGTGGGTGCTTTATTCCAGCAGGAAACAATAAGCTGAGCTATTCTCGCGAAATGGAGAACATGACGTTCATGAATTGACGATCATGAATATGACATTAGGCATTCATACCACAAAGTCCACTAGGCATGAAAATATATCACTGAGGAATAGAACAACGTAAGTTCTTTAACGGAAAATAAATATCAACTATACATTTATACCGTGACAATGCTGCAGATGCTGTGTTCCTGTATTACTACTATACATTTATATACGACTAGAAATTTATACACAAACAGAACGAAAATGAGATTACAACCATAAAATTGCAAACAGCGCGACAATATCACGGACATTTCGCCTTGATTACAGAAAAGATACTTGTCAATGAAAGACCTTCAACGAGGTCCAATTACAGATCAAAAAGTAACAGAATTATTATCACAGTCTTGAAAAGGACGACTAGATAAACATCTTCAGTATCTCCACACACAAAACATTCAAGTAAGAAGTGTCGATCCAGGACAGTATCTAATAACCATGACATACAATGGCACACAGAAGAAACATCAAGTTGCTGGCAAGGCACCGGTAATCACTCAAGGTAAGACTGTCGCGTATATACGTCACAACAGTCGCTGGTGAAAAATAAACCAGTCAGTTCAGCCTCATTTTCATATCAAAAGAAACACCAGCAAGGCAGGTGAGAAAAAAATAAAAAAATAAATCGGGGCGGGCGGAAAAATCGGGGCGGGTGGTGACGGGAAACAAGGCATTTTTTTATGGGGCCTTATGCAATTTAATATTTTGGGGAAAAATATGTTTCGAAGGGTTGAAGCCTGTTATGGACACCGTAACCGTCAGTTTATATTAATGAAAAGGATATGGCTGTTACAATGCACAAACTCGCTAGTTTCACACAAATTTCAATTATGAATCAAGAGCCACAGTATTCTACAAACGTCTTGGAAACCTACAGTCGTATTAAATGTTCTCAAAGGATCCATCGAATCATGATACGAATATATCCGTTTTGAAAAAACCTTCGATCGTTCAATCTCCTTACAGGGATAATACTTGACAGTCACCGTGTGCAATTCGACAGAGGTTCAGGGTGACGTCAGGTGTTCCCCACTCAAGACGAAAACTGTTACATAACATGTTGGGCTGGCTCTAAGATAGGCCAGTCTAGCACAATTATTTGGTGTGTATATCTCAATACTGGAGGAGAAAAATGGAAAACATTCCGATCCAATAATCAGTGAACACTCGTCGTTCACTTTAGATTTGCCTCACAAATTTAAAGGTGATTTTAGCAGCAAAATCCACTCTGCTATATAATGATTATAAAAACGGTCAATATATTCGATATATTCGATGGTACCGATAAGACATCACGTTATTCGATGGTACCGATAAGACATCACGTTATTCGATGGTACCGATAAGACATCACGTTTTTTGTATCTTCAAATCTGCAGCATTGATATGATATTATATCCTATTGAATTCACAAACGTTTTCAACAATATAATATAATATAATATAATATAATGTGTGCCAGTAATCATTTAGCTATGACTGTTCATATGAGTATATTGAGTTATTAAAGTACATGGCGTTCGCACGGTCCCTAGTCCCGGGATTCAATATTCACAAGAGAAAAGAAACGCTTGGAGGACAGCGCCTCATCTCTCCTGGCCGGAGTCTGACTGTTCTCCAATAAAATGTATTGTGCAACGGACAGTTTTCTAGTTTGGCCTAATTATGTGGAATTTTTGCACAACTTGCAATTTGATATATTAAATGCAACTGTTGGATCCATCCTTTTGCGATACTCACTTACAACATTTAGTGGTTCGCATGCAGCTGAACAATAAGTATTTGAGAAGCATAAGTCCGTAACATAGCCCACACAATGAAGTCAGGGCGAACAGCCAATACGAAATATATTGTCCTGATTTTCGGCGAAAAGTATAGATCCGATTAAATAGCTTATCTGAAAAGAGTAAGAGTGATTTCTTGTGGTGTATTTATTAGTATCTGAATTAGAGAATATAGCACCAACATATTTCAAAATGCATTGCATTGCAATAATATATGGCAAAAATGTAAAACACACCACGGTGTTTCGAACTCACAACAGCGAGAACTCCACATTACAAAGCCAGTATCTTACCGCTAAGCTTCATATTAGCCTTATGAGTGCTGATTGTATTTTTACCAGATCGCGTTGAGCGATATTTTCTTTTATTACCTTTACAAAATCCTTGACAAAGACATACTGGAATGATTTTGATTGACGGAATCATATTTTTGTTATGATGGGAATTCCAACGTCAAAAACGTCAAGGAATGATAAATTTGACTGTTTAGCATATTTTGCTTGCTCATAGAAATATTCTTATGAATATCAAGAGACCCGTTTTCGTAGAATGACAGTTTACTTTGTTGTCTACATATTCTTGCAAGTTTGGGCGATTTCAGCTTTAAAAGAACCACCAAACCAATGCATCTCAAGAGGGAAGGTTTTGTATACAGATGCAAGGGGTCCTCCAGCAAATCTACTGAAAACATGGTCTCTCCATCAGATTTAGTGCTCTATATGCCCGCGAACAGGTTTAAAATAATCAGTAACCCTAGGTAGGAAACACTTGTGATACACTCACGCTCTCCCCCTCCCCTTCATTCTCGCAAACAACACTTGAAAATATACACCCACATTTATTACTATATAATAGTACCTATGCATTGCAACAATTACAAACACATGTAACGTAGCTATATGATGAAATTTCGCCGGTAACGAAATTATTGACAACGGATTGGAAGATGCCGGCAAAGGATTCTAGAGATATTTCTCAACTTAAGTAAGATTTTCTCAGAAATAGGCAAGACACAGTTGATTTATGAGAAATGACTAGCACAACATGTAGTCAACAAGTCTCTCGAGGAAAATCCGCCTTTAACATCCACTGCGTGAAATGGTCAAGTTTCCAATTCCGGAAACCCGGCGGAAACCTATTGGAATCTGTATCGACACAGTTTCCAATAGGTTTCCGGCGGGTTTCCGGAATTGGAAACTTGGCCATTTCACGCAGTGATCGCCGTGTTATAAATAAACTTGCTCTATACTTGGACTGGGGTATGTCCTGGTTAGGTCCATGAGTATCGATTACAACACATCAGTCAGCAATTTGGTTGAGCCTGTTGATGTGGACTCGTTTGTTGTCAAACATGCCTGCGATATACGATACATATCGAAAAGATTATTGCATGCCCAAAGTGCCAATTTTTCCCCTGTGTTTATTCTGTCTGACTCTATCTATCCAGCATGTACACTTTTCTTTAATTATCAGTGTCATATGATATCCGCCTAAATATCTCGCTAAATAACGTTAATTAGCGCCAGAACTCACCGCGTTTGTCACCCACAACGTCAAACAATTCAGGTTGGCATTGATGCAACAGCTTTAATACGAATCGATGAAGTGACCTTTCTTGCAGAGGTGAAAAATTGACGTCGACTCAAACCGACGAGAAGATGCTTTCATCTGAACATCTATATTTGAGGAAAATCCCGCCTCCCCCCCTGAAAGAGTTAGAAAGGCGGGAATTGGGAAAATATTCACTCTAGTATTTTATCTGAAAATGCGCCAAAGTGCTTAAAATGAAGAGTTTCCCACTAATCTCTCCTCCCCCCCCCCACCCCCACCCCGCCAACTGTTGAATTGCTCCCGCCGCGTATGTAATGGGCTTATTAATTTAGACCTGTCAAACGTGGGGATGTAACAGGAACAAGGGATGATGTACGTCGCGAGTTACATGGAGTATTCCATGTATTCGATCAGTGCAAATTTTGATGTGAGTAAAGGGAACTCCATAAACAACTTCTCAAAATCGCGTTGAACAGAACTATGCTGGTTAGATATATCATAATCGACGATTCAATCTTTTGTAGGATAATAACAGTTCCTGTGTGTAACACGTATAAGTCACTCCATATCATCTAATCACACATATAATATGAGGATATGCACAGACATTTTCCTTGTTATTTCCAATTATTCTCTATTAAATTGCGATGCTTGCCGTGCAACGAGCGCAGTCATAATCAAATACAAATTTGCATGGTTATTTTAACAATGAACATATACTTTAAGTATGTCAAAGATTAGCTTATCCATTATCTTCGTATTTGCAATGTGCATGTGATGGAGGTATCAGCCTCTGCCTTCAATGCACAACCCTCATACCATGAATTAGTAAGGTCAGGCAGCTGCTTCAAATTTACTTAATCATTTAGTAATTCGAGCAAGACGGCGTGAGAAGAACGGCCCATGACCTGGGTTTAAGATCATTGAATAAAGAATGCGAACAAAATAAGGAAATTTAATCTAGCAGGAATCTACTAGGAAACAACCTTGCGTCCGTGCGATCACATTGGTCAGTGACGACGGACTCCGTGACAGATCAGCGAAATTTGTTTTGTATCTTACAGCTTGAATACGGAAGTTCCTGGACTAGATTCCGTAAATAATGGACGTCAACTACAGCTAGCATCTCTGGACCTCGTATTGGCGGAAAGATATCTGACGTGTCAGAGAATTTATGTATAAAGCCCAACACAAAATCTAAAAAATTCAACAGAACCCTGAAGAGAGAAACGGAGCAGACCTTTATACTTGCTGTTCGTCATAATTTGGAAAAAAGTAAGTACCTGTTTCTACCTCGGAGTAATTAACTCTAGAAAATGATATCTATCTGTTGTAGAATGCACTCAAATCATCCAGTGACGGCATTGTTTTGGTAGATTTCTGCCTGAGCCTCAAGGAAAATCAAGTAAAGTCGTTACCTTTAGCTTTGGAAGGGGTAGTAGGGCCCAAACGACTTGTTGTCGCAAATGTACATGGGGAATAAAAACATATCCCACTGATATATATATATATGTGTGTATATAAGTATGTAACGTTTATTATATCTATTTGTTGTAAACCATTTTCTTGGTAAAGCACAAATACTTATGCTGGGCCAGTCTCGTACGAGATTAGAACCCGCGCCAAATCACCAACAGTAAATATATGGGCTCTAAACCATTCGGCCAACACAGCTTTAAATCAAAGTACTTAAAGTACTGATATCGGGTTTACTTGCATCAGAGGAGTTTAGTGTCATATTTGGGGAGAATGGTGGTGTTCGCTTGACATACGGAATCGTCCTCAAGCTGTTCAGTTTGAAGGGCCAAACTTTCACTTTTATCAAAGGGATATGAAATGGACTTTTTTGTACAGCCTTCATGCTGAATTATAAGACCCGAAATAATGAAGGACTGCAGATGCACGAAAACGGAGTTATGGCTCACTAAAGTTGGTAAGTTGGCTTATGTTCTTATTTTTAGGCACTTTTCGGTGTGGATTTTCTCTTGTTACAAAAATAGGACACCTTTAACCAAAACCAATTTTAGCTATTTTGACCAACAAATAAGTCTAAATATGATTTTGGTTAAAGGTGTCATAATTTTGCAACGAGAATTTTGGAGAGAAAATGTCGACTGTAAATGCACCGAAAAGTGCAAAATACGGCAGGTTTGAACCACTGTAAGTCTGGTTGTGTTTGTCTGTGGGTCTTGATTATTCTTTATCTATGGTCAATTTGGTGCTTTTTAGACAAAACTTAGCCCCACCAGCTGTGTGTATCAAAAACGCATTGAGGACGATTCCCTATCTAAAGTGAAGATCATCTTTGTGATCTTGCACTATATATGAATCATAACTTTTGCTGTAAGGTAGCTTACCAAAGATTAAAAAATGTTCAAAAATATTAAAATTCATATTCGTAATAATAATTCATAAAGTGCCATATAGTTATAGAACAACCTCAAGAATATGTGTGTAAAGTTGAAGTTTCAGATCTATATATCATGTACCAATTTCGAGTTCTTGCATTTGAAAGAGTGACTAAAAAAAAACTGATGGGACAATAAGTGCTGGTCCTATATTACTCGCTGGTTATCCTGCTATTGCTTTGTGGCGCAGTGACTTCCTGGCATCAGCCCCACATAATAGCCAGATAGGATCGGTTGTCGCTGGACCGTGGAGAATGACTATCCGTCTCGCCGTAACAAATGCTACCAGATAAAGGCAACTTTTAAAAGAAATTGGAAAGATAAAATTTACTGCGATAATCTCCCAATTATCACGTTCAATGCACAAGCCATCGTGTATATGACTGTCAGAGAGAAGAACGGTATTTTTTTTATGACAGGGTTCGTGCGCCTTCAGAGGTTCAAAATTCCATGACTTTTCTATGACCAATTTTTGAAATTTCCGTGACCTCTAAACAACGCTTTTCATACAAGTTCTAGATCAGACATTCATAACTCAGCCATCGTCCATGTCTGACTTCATATTGAAAGACAGTCTATCTATATCAGTGTGACTGTATTTGTTTCAAACACCACACTATTTCCGGTTCCAATGTCTAATTTGTTGAAAGAAAGCCAGAAATACCCTCGCGATGATCTCCGGCAGATGTTGGCATATGGCCACGGTCGTGCAGGGTATTGGTCGTCTCACCGTTCGAGGTAGAAGTTGAAGCTCGTGCATAGTCAGAAATGCCGGTATGTTCATGTGCTGTCCGCCCTGATTTTTCTGTCCATGCGTAATGTGTACCCTGTAATCTTTGTATGGCTCCGACCATCGTCCATATTGGACAGATCCACATTTGTTTGACATATTGTGTACGTTGCTGTCCTCTCACCGTGACGGGACAACCACAGTTATAATCATCCATTCTCAGCCAATGTTCACTAAATTTGCATTTTCCCGGCATCGGCAAAATTAGCCCAAAGCTAAATTCCAAACCAACGAACAATGGTGACTGCAATTTGACCAGTTCAAATGACACTGTTCTGGATGCAAGACGGTACATCTTCGGGAAATTTATGACCTATTCCAAGGTTCTTAGCGTTACATGTACATGATCAGGTCAGGGCATTTGCAGCATTTCTGTTCTTCATTCAATACATAGTACTGTTCATACGCCCGGTGATATGTACTTTTGTTGCTAACATTATGCAAGTTTTGTTGTTAAAAAAATAAAACTGAACGTACTTGTAGGCCTACTCGTTTGAAGCAGCAGACATTATAAATTTAGTTGACCTACATTATGCATTGAAGATCAACCATTGAAACGCGGAAAACAACGAATTACGTCAATTATACAGTATTTTCGCCTGCATGTTGTCTGATCGTACTATTCTTGTTTATCTGATGATGCTAAACAATAATGATCTTGTGAACTTTGGGATAGGCCTAGGTCATAAATTTTCTGAAGATGTACCATTTTGCGTTCTGGATACGTAAATTAGTATAGATGTCAAGAGCGTGAGCCAATCAGCTGTCGACATTATGACCTCGACCAATACACGTCACAGAATATGAATATTAATTCAGCGGGAAACAGTCACGAGTTTAGTTCAACCAATGGGCTACACAAAATATGTAAATGAGCTGTCTGACCTCGTTCCAATCTGGCGAAACTCGGTTACCAGCAAACACGTTTCACGGCTGTTTGGATTTTTATTCCGCAACAAATTTCGCTGAACTTCAGAGAATAACTTAGCTTTTTCCACTCATTTTCCCCGGACTCTGTACATATATTTCCTCTGACTTTCCATGTCCTTTCAACGAAATTCCATTACTCTTAGCGCCTGAAATTGCATGGCTTGTGCGAGGCCTGTTGTGAATGCTCTAAGGGGCATCAAATGAGAACAGTCTCCGGGCAGGAGATCAAAACTACACATGTGCAGAAGAAAAAAGAAAAAAAATCTGAAAAGTGATACTAATATAGGGTTTACCCTTGGTAAACCCGATAAAAAACAGGATGTTCGGAATCTACATTACGTAGATTTACTAGCCCTCGGATAGAATGAATAATGGCACACCTACTAAAGTCGACACTAATTTTATTTAGAAATTACGGAACATTTATATCCAAATATTTTAAACCTACCAGGTTTTGCGGGAAGGGGAAATGCCTACCCCCTATCAAACTTTTTTGCATAACCCTCCTAGCAGAGGATTACGGTCACGTGGGGTACCAAAAAGTTGATGTTTTCGTCATTTTCTTCAAAATTTCTGCTTTTCCGGAGCGAAAAGTGGGCAAAATCTATTTTATTTCACGTCACTTTAATATTTGCTAATTTATCATGCAGTTTTTGCTGAGAATTTACATAAAAAAATCTCCCCCTCCCCCCTCCCAGGCCTGGATATGTCCAAAAAAGTCCGGTCAAG
The DNA here is from genome assembly GCA_036873755.1 of Hanleya hanleyi. Lineage (NCBI taxonomy): Eukaryota > Metazoa > Mollusca > Polyplacophora > Lepidopleurida > Hanleyidae > Hanleya > Hanleya hanleyi. Next base: position 2,390 of record JAVTVY010050659.1, on the reverse strand, counting down.
GTAGGGTTAAGATGACACTCCCTTGGAAAAGCCGAGTGGCATAGAGCGCTTGCATTTGGTGCCAAACGGGTCCTTTCGGTACAAGTATGTGTGCTTAACCAAGCAAGTGTCAGCTCACTGATATAATCCGTGAGCGAAAGGGGTTCACATAATTTGCCCCTCAGGCGCCTACATATGTTTAATATTTTCACTCAATGTGGCCATTCGGTCGTGTGATCATGCGAATTAAAAGCGTAGCAGTGATACAAATCACAATGGCCTGTTTGGGTTCTGGTGCTGTTCTTCAAAAGTATGCCGTCTCAATATTTGCCATTGAGGTCATTTAACTTCTTGACCGTAAACCAGCATCTTTTTCCACCACCCTTGATATGTTGAGTTTACTTGAGAGGTTAAATCTTGCACTCTTTTCCATACTGAATACCATTTTCTTCGCCGCTGATACATGTGTCCACTGATCTGGATGGATCACGATGCTTTATCTAAAACCATTTATATAGAACTCGACAAACTTATAATTAACTGATGGTTTCAGTGTAATCGACTAATATTAAATTCAAAGAAAGTTCATGTTCACAAAACCCACCAAAAGATGTCGCGACATTCCTGGACTAAATCCAGCATATCTGGAAATAATATTGAGCATGTAGTTAACTTCAAATCTCTGGGAATCTGTTTCAACGATAAATTGAATAGGACTACCGGTACACATATTATAGAATTATCCAAGAACATATCGAGGAATATTGGAATTATTAATCATATCATATTCAGAACATTTGAATACTAAATCAATCAAGGCTGCACACATTTGCGCAGTTCTTCAAAACATGCGTGTGTACAGGCAACATGCTATTTGTCACGCCCATGAAGAACGTATTAACTTCCATTTGATGGGATATATAAATGTCTCTGTACGCCTCAAGAGCATTTTGCTGAATTCATTATGTAAACTGATTTTTTGAGCAAAAACGACCTTTTTTACCTCCTTTTTAGAGAGCGGGATCGCCCTAGCCTGGTCAGAGGAAGCTCCCCGCAATTGTACGGCAAATTACGGGAATTTCCATCATCTGGATACGGACGATATCATTCTGTTGAATAAGATTTGTTTGTCACGCATTCTGTCTGTTGCTGAACATTACCGATTTACATTTTCACATTTCTTTCAGTCTCACTATGTCCTTCGCCGGTTTGATAAGCACTGTCGTTGTTGCAGTCCTGGCCATTGTGTGTCACCACACCATCGAAGCCTGGCAGAATGGCTGGGATGGACCCTTGACTATGACATGTCCGAACAACCAACTGATCCACCATATTGAGAGCATTCACAACAATCATCGTGAAGATAGACTTTGGCAATACTCGTGTAAATCTGTCCCATCAGGCACGCATCTGTCTTCATGTCACTGGTTCAACGACGTCAACCAATGGGACCAATTGTTGGCCTTCCGTTGCCATGGCAACAGTGTCCTAACCGGTGTGAGGAGCCGCCACGACAACCACAGAGAGGACAGAATATTCAGTTTCCGGTGTTGCGATATCAGCCGAACTTATGGATCTTGTTATCTAAGTTCGTATATCAACGCTTATGACGAGCGCATGAATTACTACGTGCCACTCAACTATGTCCTCGTCGGTTTCACCAGTGAACACAACAATCATAGAGAGTAAGTACACTATATATAAGTAAATGTAGACCATTACTTGTCTTATTCATTCTATCTGAGAGAGCACTAATACAAAAGCCTGTCTATCATACGTATATCATAAATATGTGATGAATAAATAGAGGGATATCTGGGATGGATGTTATTTCCCATTGGTATTTTAACTTCTCACAATTTGGATGGACGAATGTAGACTGGATCCAGCCCCTGTTTCTTTGTGTAAATTTCACGGGTAACGAAGGGAAGTAACTCTGCCTAAAGAATTTCCTTTTTCCATTTTTTTCAATTTATTAAACGCCATAAGATATTGTTTATAAATGGTACATATGAAATAGAGACTCATCCAGTCTATGACGAATAGAACCTGTTTGGTGACAGTACAGGAAAGCAGATATGCGAGACTAAATATGAAGCTAAAGCAAACTGCATATACCCAGTCTAGTTCGAGGCAGTCTAACAGGTGCAAGGATAGGTCATGGCGCCCTAACAGGATGAGCGCTCTCATCGTTCAGCGATGCAATTTGATTAGACTAATAGTTTGAACCTACCGGTTTGGTAAGGGTTTTCATAGCTGATGTAGCCAGGTATACAAGCCCGCGCACTCAATTCGATTTGTAAGTTAGCCCAGACAAAGACCTTTTTAGTAAGCCAAGTAAGGGTTGAAACAAGAAACTGGAGGGATCTACTGTCACAGATGGTTAAGTGAAATGGCACTACTGCATAGGT
>JAVTVY010050658.1:0-26722 GCA_036873755.1 Hanleya hanleyi | reverse complement strand
CTGCAGTTTTGTTAATGCAGTGCACGTCTTCTCATGCCTTTCATTATCGTAATACCGTTTGAAGAATTTGCCACATTTACTACATGCAAACGCTTTGGAATATTGGGCCATGTTTTTTATATAGCTGAAGTGCTTTCCGTGCATATTGAGATACATCGAGTCTTTATATCGGCGATGGGACCTGCGGACAAGAACGGCAGCGATTCGTCGAGGAGTACCCGTGCCCTCCTCGTCGGACTCCCCTTCACCGTCGGTGTCGCTTCAAGAGTATAGACACCTATGTTTATCTGGAATATGCGTTCCACATCATCCAGAGCGCTTATCGAGACCCCTCGAAAGTGTTTTGCTTCCTTATTTGTCTTATTTAGGTACGTCGCAAGCAAAGCATTCGCCTTTTTCTCACACGCCTTCGGGCTTGCTAAATTTCGATGAATAGCTAGAGCTCTAAAGAGACATTTGTTGTCTTGATACGGTTCATTACTGTCACCAGTCAGGGTGTGCAAACCTCTATTATTTTTCACGTAATCGGGTAAAACTACTGGGGCCCCTATTGGTAGGTCACGTAATTTGGTGACATAAAATGTGACGTTTGTGACGAGTTCCACAACCCATTTCGAATCAGGTCGTTGTGATCTCGTCCACGCGGGCATGTCGAGATCTTCCAACGAGCGTTCGAATTCTTGCATGGAAACAGCCCCCGTGACCAGAAAAGGGGCAGCGAAAACCCTAGAGTTGTTGACTGAGCTGTGGTAATATCTCAAACCCCCTGTCTCAGAATGGCGTAAAATTAACCCTACGGAAATGTTAACCCTAAATGCGGACACTTGATCTTCAAAAATACCCCGTCCATAATGCTCGAGGCGAGAAAGGGCATTTAACCTAAAATTATAGGTGTCCTGCAATCTATTCCCTCGACGGAAATGTCGTCGTATACTCCCCCAATTCCTTCGGTATACGGCAGACAGATCATCTTCAAAATGGTACAGGACTAGTGGGGTAGGCTGGTGTTATCGTCCAACTGGAAATTGTACAGGTCCAATACAGGCCGAGGGCGGTGAAAACACGGATTGTAGGTCAGTCCTTGGTACATCGTATTCGGAGCTTCCTGTGTCGGTAACACCTCCATGGGCGGCTCGTCAGGATCTGTGGTGAATTCCAGGAATAGTTCTGACTGGATCTGTGCAGCGTGTCACGTAAGATGCGGGATTCGTGATGTGACATCACTGGACTTCGTGTGAAATTCGATAAGTGAATAGAGGTATCAGAAACCGTCCCTTTCTGTAGCGTCGTGGGACGTTGAACGGACGTACGACCAACGTTCGACCAACGTATTCCTCGTCCACCAATCTCAGACGTGCCTCACCGCAATGGCCGCCGAAGTCATGCCAAAGTCCGGGATGACCTCGGCCGAAGAATAATGAAATATGTTCATTACATACGATTTTTCCCCCAGAATCCACCTTGTAGTAACGTAGGGAGAAAAGTTTCGGACGCCATCTTGAAAATCGCCCTTTTGATTGTTAACATTATGAATACATTGGGAGTTATACACACTATTATTATTACATAAAAAATTGCAATTGTGAGTGCCTATGGCTTTATCGATTTTACACTCCGAACAATCTCAATGACACTTTAGAAAATAGGGAAGCAACTTTATTTTCTAAACTCTAGGAAGTCTCCTTCGTTAGTAATGCATTGGGGTCTTTTTTGTTAAATAAAAAAATGGGGCTTATTTACATCCATTACATTGAAGTGACTGAGGGAGATCTAGGGCCTTATTGACCTTTCCTCGGAAATTAATCATATGCAAAAATGAAAGGTCAATAAGGCGCCAGATCCTCTTTTACTACTACTCTTCGGTTTGATTTGTTGTGACCTTGCTCCAGTGTAATCTGTTGTAAACTTCTCTAGTGTGATATTTTGTGATCTTGCCCCAGTGTAACTTGTGAACTTGTGATTTTTTGTGAACTTGCTCCAGTTTGATCTGTTGTGAACTTGACCCTGTTTGATCTTGCTTAGTATTCAACGAATCGAGGTGGAGCATTGCAGTCAGATCGATTTAATTATATCGTTGAGGATAATTAATGGAATGCAACTTCTGCTAAAACTGCGAGCATAACACGTCATCAATAAACTAAACTAAAGACTAATAACATACTTGTGTTTCAAAGTCGATGAAATCTTTTATATAACTGATATCGAAAATAACGTATAATGTATATATATATTTCAGAATAAAATAGTTCGGTGGAAAGGTTTTACTTATTGTGCAACAAATCATCCTTATCAAACAATTGTAAGAAAACGTGTAAAACGCTGTTTCATGTCACGTTTGAATCTGAGCGTTAACAATATAAAACTTGGGTATGTCTTATACATGGATACTAGCGAAACAATTCAAGGAAAAATTTCCAAAAGAGACTGATGACGTCATTCTGTGACCAGGGATCCCAAAATCCTTATGCATAACAAGCATGTGGGTTCCATGTCTCAGAGCCCGCCTTTCGCTATCTACCAATGTCCTCCTACATGGACACATTGAACGTCTCCATACTTTGAAAACGTATGTCGATAGGTGGGTTTCATCATTATTACGATCGATAGTTTATATACAAACGATTAAAAGATGGCGCTTATACAACTATCATTCGTCAATGAAATACAACTCTTACAACTAAATACATCAATTCGTTAATCCTGTAATACAAAAATGTAATATCATTTTTCGAGATCGAGGTGTATTCATAGTGTATTCGAAGTGCCATTTCATAATAAAAATGCATTCAGATAAAATTTACTTTCACTTTAAAACTATCGTAACGTGCGGATTATAGACGGACTCTCATAACGTATAATTAAAATGCTTATTGCATGTAGGCCTTGGACTCGAATACAGAGTTCAAAATAACAAACCGGTGATGTATGATAGTACGTATAATTAAACTGTTTATTGCATGTAGCCTGGAACTTGAATACAGAGTTCAAAATAACAAACCGGCGATGTATGATAGTACATCTGAACCGGAATATATGATTTTTTTTTGTCGGAGATGATATCAAGCGATAAATGTGACCCCATGTTTTGCAAAGAATAGTGTGCAGTCTAGTATTCCCAAATAAATCAATTTCTTCGGCAGATAGCTGATATCTATGCCGCCCCGTGAGTGCCACAGTAAATAAAAATTGAGATCCAGTAATCCGTTACCACGAAATAGCAATCAGTTATAGCGAATTACAAATTACAAAATTCGTTATAAATAATTATATAATCCTTTATAACGAATTAATAATCCAATATATTCATGGCTAACTTACACGGAGGAGAAACAACTATCCCTACTTCCGGGATTTTGACGAAATTTGTCATGCTTGCGGGTAGAGCAACTTTATCTTCCGGGTAAAATGGCCGATTCTAACAGACGGAGATAAATCTTCCGACAATTCAGACGAACCGTCTAAGAAAGTAGTAGATATACAGCTACCAGTTGGTGACAGAGATTCTTATGAACCTATAGAGGCTTCGAACGAGCTGTATTGTTGTCTGGATGTTTCTGTATAATCTTCACAAAATAGGCAGTCAATTGTGCAAGCGAACATTTGTCAAATCCACGCCATTTAATTGCACGTCAATTTGTCTTCAATCTTCCGTTATATGTTAGATTGTGCACTGTATAGCAGGGTAGACCCATTAGTGCTTGAATTATATGCTACCGAACGTTTTTTCGACGTACATTTCATTATTCCGCACTTTTAGTGATTAATATTCAGTCTTCCGGGTGCATTTACTCATGCTTCCGGGTAGTACATTTGAAATATAGTATACAAGGGAGTGCACTTTCTACCTAGAAAGTTAAAAGACTATACAAACGTGAACCCTCCCGGGCCTGGGGGGCATTATGCCTCCTCCTACCAAACTTTGTAACCTTCATAAAGTTAGACCGTGGTTCGCAGTTCGTTATTCGAGAATACCAGCAATTATTTCTTCAGATATGGAAATCTGTAAATTTTTATTGTGAGCACTTTGAACTCCAAACTCTGCATAGCAAGAGAGAATGTCATGCTCTAGATCTTTGCAAATTCATATCCCAAATCTGACGCCAGGGGGCACTGCTAGGGGCGCTGTTATGAGTAGCTGAATGACTGGTCCCGAATAACGAACTGCGAACCGAGGTCTAACTTTATGAACGTAACTTTGTGCTCTATCCCCGGAAAGACAAAAAACTGAGAGCTGAAAATCCGTGACTTTGCTTCTCATACTGGGGTCTTTTGGTGCCTATTTGCATAATCAACTGGTCAGAGAATTATGAGTAAATCCGAAATTGCGGCCATGTGGGGAACCAGAAAAGTGATATTTTCATCCTATTTCCACAAAAGTCTTGCTTTTCTGCATAGAAAAGTGAACAAAACTATTTTATTTCATATCAGATTATTTTTTACTAATTTATCAGGCTATTTGTACGAGGAAATCAAAAGAATAAAGAAATCGAAAAATCCGACCTGAAAATGGACCAAAAAATGTCTCTTTTTTTATAATCACGTCACTGTGACAACACAGGTCAGATAGTGTTAGAAATTTGGATTTCTTTCACATTTCTTCTGCAGTCGTTGACAATATTAATGGATATTCATTCATGGAAAATAACAGTCGTCATTTCAATCGTTCACATATCAGAACGCCTTGGAAAACACCTTCAATCTCACAGTGGAAACTTTAGGTTTGTTCTAAATGGTTCACGGTATTAGGTGATTGAATGAAGTGTTTAATTCATAGCATGTGCGATATATTATACATAACGTAACTGTTCAAGTAGTTTTCTCACTTCACACTGTAAACCGATGTGTGTCCGCTTTATTTCGCAATCTGATTGAAACTGAAAGGACTGACACCAAGACATTGTGACGTCACATGAACAACGTAACGTAGCGACGTCCGATTTGATTACAATTTTTTTCAATTATTATTTTATTTCTGATGTCACCTTTCAGTGTTTAGTCCGAGACGTTTAGGCTAGAGAGAAACGGCCAAGTAAAAAATTAAGTTCAAGACGATTTTTTAAACCCTAAATTATGTCCTCGAGGACTTGTACTCGATTGAGTTGGCGGTTCATGGTAATCAGTTGCGAACCATTACAGTTTGTTAATCCAGGAAGCGGAAATGTATATTCCCTACTCAAAAGGTTTGACGCAGAAAAACGTAGCAGGTCAATAGGAGAAGATAGAAGGTTAAAGCATATATAAACACCCCCTACATCCGACCGTCGCCAGCCGCTTAAAATGACGAGTGATGAATGAATATCCATTAATATTGCCCATAACCTCACAGGACATGTGAAAGAAATCCAAATTGCTAACACCACCTCGCCGGTATTGTGAAAATACCCAACCGGCTGACCATCGTTTCACCGGCTGGCATAATTTGGGGTTTAAAAAAACGTCTTGAACTTAATTTTGATTCAATCACCTAGTACCGTGAACCATTTAGAACAAACCTAAAGTTTCCACTGTGAGCTTGAAGGTATTTTTCCAGGGTGTGATGGGAAGAGTACATCTTCAAACAAATTTTGCACTGGACTGGTCCACTAATGGGAACACTGAACACTTCTCGCACTGATTGCAAGGAATCGTCTTACCACTATGCACTTGCAGATGTCTCTTGAGACAAACACTCTTTGACAATAATGCAGGGGTCAAACAAAATCCCCACACCCTCAACCTCTGGCAAGGGTTGGGCTTAGTGGGGGATTACCTGGGGATTCACAACATGTTTACGCCCCAGGGAGTGAGGCTTTCACACGTTTTTAGTTCTGTTTATTTTGGGATTCAGTTAATATTTCTTTTACTTAGGAATGGGACATAAATTGTATTTGGTTGAGGTTTAGGTGGGGGTTCACTCCAATGTTTTGCCCCAGGGGGTAGGGCATTGAAGCATTTTTAACAACTCTCATTTGCCAAGTCCCCACTAAAGGGGGGGGGGAGTTCGCTTGACTCCTGCATAAGAGCAGGTAAATTCAGAAGAGGCTCTTCCTATCGGCGGCATGTTGGTTGGCTGTTTCGGTGTGCTTGTCACTTGAGGGTTTTCACTCATCGACAGTTGTAACGGCCCAACGCTATCGTTCAGAGAATATACACCTGGAATACCGGATTCCGAACCTAACCTGTCTAGCCATCTGCAAACAGATGAACGGATAGCTGCTGTGAATAATAATTATACGGAAATGAGAGCTTCACACCATTTAGCATAAAAATGAAAAGGCAAGCCTTATTGCCCAATAGGCCAAATTAATATTTCACGAATATATTCATTAGATGAAAGCCTATCACGTGTCTTCTGTAAATCGTGATGTCCCATGATATTGATAGTCTGTCTTGCTGGACCAAGAAACATAGCAATTGTTCACGGCATAGCGTTGTGCATAATAAATACTCCTCTCTTGCGACGCAACTGCCTCCCATTGCGCGAGCGCCAAACATTGCTCAGGTTGGAAAGTGGCGAGTTTTCTATCACGGCTTTGGCGAAGGAAGATGATGATCCAGGAGTTGACGCTTGCATATGTGAGTGAAATAAACTTGATACCCGGTGAAATTGTACATAACCACAGCAAGAACGTCGGTCATTTTTGCAGTGATAAAACGCGAAGGAGTGTATCGTAGTAAGTACGGCGTCAGTCGGGTCAGTGCTAAAAACTGACTCACCGGTACTCCGAAACATAGGCCTAGGCTTACCGATGCAATTTCTCGCAGTCGAGAAAGGTGATGTACAACGAGCGTTGTGCATCTGATGGAAAATTCTCACATGACAGGCTGGTCACATGAATACAGTAAATGAAGGCGTATATATGGTAAGCCTGCTGAGCCTGAAGAAAACCCAAGGGGGTGGGGGGAGGGGGGTGTGTTTGGAAATGGTGAAAATGTTTATCGATTACCCGGAAGCATGAGCAAGTGCCCCCGGAAGACAGAATAATATCACCAAAAGTGCGGAATAATAAAATACAGTGCACAATCTAACATATAACGGAAGATTGAAGACAAATTGACGTGCAATTAACTGGCGTGGATTTGACAAATGTTCGCTTGCACAATTGACTGCCTATTTTGTGAAGATTATACAGAAACATCCAGACAACAATACAGCTCGTTCGAAGCCTCTATAGGTTCATAAGAATCTCTGTCACCAACTGGTAGCTGTATATCTACTACTTTCTTAGACGGTTCGTCTGAATTGTCGGAAGATTTATCTCCGTCTGTTAGAATCGGCCATTTTACCCGGAAGATAAAGTTGCTCTACCCGCAAGCATGGCAAATTTCGTCAAAATCCCGGAAGTAGGGATAGTTGTTTCTCCTCCGTGACTTAGGGCATTCTTTTCTGCCAGCTGTACAGATTCATCGACGATGTCTTCATCAGTTGGACTAGTCAATGAGGTTAACCAGCTGCTGGCTAAGGCAAGTAACTCTTGTTACTCCTGGAACACCAGTGTCCTCTATCTCATTGAAATATATCCTGTGAAACAGTTCAATCTCTCATCGGGAGGTAACCTTTCCAGAGCACTGGATCGAACAAATCCAACAAGGGGGTGTTACTTAACTTCCTTACATTTTCAACGACCAATGAAAATTCACGAAAATTAGGCTGTCAAAGCTGCGGTCATCATCCATTTCAAATGTTCAAAGCAGCAACTAGGCCGGTCTATTTGATGAATGTCTAGGGGCGAAATCTGTAATATAATGGCACTGAACTATTCTGATATTGTTCAATCATATACATATTGTTTTTTACCAAAAAGCCATGACAACATTACAGTTGAAATTAAGGAAGTATCATCTACTCGGTGATTCCTTTTTTCCTTTTTGTCACTTTCAAGGTAAATGTATCAGGTAAATGAGATCGTCCTGGGGCCAGGGGCCGATTTCATGAAACCTCACTTGACTTGACTTTTTCAAGGGCGATTTTTGCACTTGACCAAGTGCACTTCAAAAAAATCTCAAGTTGTGTTTCACCAAACGTTTTTGGCCGCACTTGGTCAAGCGATGTTTGAAGTGACCTTTTTGGAACTCTTTTGTGCGATTTGGTAATAAATAGTACCCCCGCAGAATCAAGTGCATGCTCAAAATACTTGATGCGCCGAAGCCGATCGGTAGAATTTCAGGTGTCAAATAAATATGTCTCTGTCATGTTTAGACCTATGAGATGAAGAACAATGCCCCTACGTGTATTATGATGCATGGGCACATGAAAAAAACCTATTTTTCGACACCATCTCCCGTCGTATTGGTCATTTCAAGTAGGTTTTTATTTCAAGTGCGGTTTTCAAGGGAGGTCCGGCCACACTTGACCTCAAGTGCGATTTCGGGTTCAAGTGAACTTTCATGAAAAGCAAAAACTCAAGTCAAGGGAGGTTTTCAAGTGCACTTCAACTTTCAAGTGCGAAAATTGCCTCAAATGAGGTTTCATGAAATCGGCCCCAGGAGGACGGGAAGAATTTCGACTTTCGTAACTTGCGCAGTAGGTCTTCCCCATCGAAATTCCAGAGCATCAAATGTTATCATTAGTAAACTTGGTACCCAGAATAAATGAAATACAATATCAGGATATAGCTATTCATCACTGGAAGTATTGCAATGGTCCAAAACCCTGGTGACGTATTATATCTCTCTCCATCACGTGGAGAATTGTGTATTCATTCATCTGCATGACACGTGAACACATATCCAGAAATCTAACATTGCTTATGTAACACGAAACCAATTAAATTGTCATTGTCAACGCATAAGTACATGTGCCGCAAGTCCTATATGTTACCCGATACACCAAATTAAAGCTTGCTCTTCCGACTGCGCCAGTTCAGGGTATGGCAATTAAGTTGATGTCATGTAACATGAGGGAGGTAACAGGCTAATTGAATTGTATAAAGATCTTCACCAGCCATTTAATTGTCATGGATGTTGAGGGCCTGCATTGCATCAAGGGATAGAAGTGGGATTTTATTGTCATGGATGTAAGGGGTCTACGTCATCAGGTTTCAGGACAATTGAATGAGATAGAGGACACTGGTGTTCCAGCAGCTACAATATTTGCTCTTCGTATTCATCAGCTGGATAACCACATTTGCTGCCCAGGAGAACGGTCATCTGGACTTCTTCTATCACGGCGACAACATTAGTTTGTATTATAATTTGAGTGGATTGCATTTTCTCGAGAGATTTCAAATTCTGTGGCGACTACCTTGAATTTACATTGAAACGAACATCTCAAATAAGTGCAGCTATTAGTTTCATAAGCTTCCATCAACAAATCCCTTCCCACACTATCGAATAAGGCCTGGTTCGAATATACAAGCCTCACCAACCTATAAGGAAAGATTGACTCTGCTAGTTTTGTAATATCGCCACGCAAACTAAGTGGCTACCCAAGTGTATCTGCAGTTTTTGTCTTTCACATATTTCTGTATCAAATACTACGTCCATACGTATATAAAAAATGTTCGTGATTTAATGTCATGCTCATGCACCATGGCATATCTAGGTACAAATCAAACATTATATCACTTACACTAAACTTGTTTATGAGTGAATGCGATGTTCATTATGACACATATCTTTGTACATTATGTACATATCAAATACTATACTCACTTGTAATATGCATGCTGAAATGTTTCATAACAAAAATGTCATGCTCATCATGTTATATATCCATGTTTAAATCAAATACTATTTCTATCTGTAAAATGTATACTTCTTCGTAAGTGACTATCGATGTATACAAATAAATAATTCTCTTTTGTAATATGTATGCTAAAATTTCCATGCTCATAATAGGGTATGCACACGTATAAACACATTATTTCTCATCTGTAATATGTATACTAAAATTTTTCAATAAGTGATTGCCATGCGGGGTGGGTTCTAGCTCTTTGTAGCTGCAGAGAGTATATATGTTTCGAAGTCTTCAGACGAAAATTTTAAAAAACAACCTGTACCTAACTTGATGCATTTCGAAAGGGAGAGCTAGGCTTAAAAACAATGTTTTTGAAATGTAATCACTCAAGTAAAAAAAAAAGAAAAATATACAGTAAATCACAAGTGAACGCCCTGAAAGGCACGTGACTGACAATCTGTATATTGTATGGAAATTACCATATCAAGAATTGCGCGATCCGTCATGTTTCGATATTAATCGGAATGTATATATATACATATACTTGCATCGTCTGCAATTTTACGCAAAAGTATCAAAAATCACTTTATCAACTCGAACGGCAAGAAAATTGGAATGATTAAAATATCACTTAAACATCAAGAGAAAACGACCGAACCTGTTCAATCTCAGTAATCTCAGACGTAATATCACGGAATACCATATTGGTTTACCCAGATTGGACCAGACGAAAATCTTAACATAATAACCTTGAACGAATAAAAATAATAATATATTTGTGAAAAAGGCATTTCATTTTGCCAATATGTCTAGAAATATACACAAATAGTAACATATGTAAAAGCAAATGTAATGAAATAGTAACAATAAATATCCAAATCCGATACTGTTCCTTTCCAGAATATAAAATAGAAAAACTAATATTTCATAATGACAACAACCATTCCATTTGATATTTCTTACGCACATTTGAACACATATACGAATAGTAGACATTCGAACAGAGGCATATTCACAATCGAAGGAATAGCACCATTACTATAGTAATTGTCAGTTTTTGTTCACATATACGTTGCCAAGATTTTTTACAGTTTGATTCTCCAATAAAGAACAATACGAATATTGATGATTCGTGAAAAAATCTCAGTTCAGTGGTCCCATGTTTGCCATTTCAGTTGGTGAATATATACATGAGCATACCGGTATGGCATATGTCCTCTTAATATCGATTCTGCAGTCCAGCATTGTTGATTTGACAAACATGCAATTTACAAAAGTGTTTTAATGAAAAGTATATCAAAAGGAACATCTCACTTGCTTTGCTGTGAATCATAGTATAAGCTTTTCTTCGAAATTGGTGTGACCCGCGACCACATATCGTCGGCCTCTACGAACACCCAAATTTCATTCCGCCATATAAATCGAAAACGTCAATGTAAAAAATATTGTGAACATCGATACACTAGATATATACTTATGAACACAACAGGTTGTCCTAATTATTGGCTGTATATCGTTATATGGCGTGATAGCGTCGGAGACTTCACATTCAGAGCAGCAGGAACGATGACTGTGATTTTCTGTATGTATCAACCATATAGCTCTATTAGTTGGCCTCCACGCGACATGCCAATGCGAGACGGAAAACATGATGCTCTCTGGAACCAGCGCCCAAGCGACTGAAGGGTAACCTAAAGAGTGGAACATATACAATAGGTTAACTTCTATAACACTTGTATCTATAACATCTTGCTAACCGTGCAATTATTGAGTGTTTTAGCACGGTTGTTTGAAATGTACATGTGTCAAGTGCAGTTGTTCATTGGGAGATTCTATTTTACAAGGCGGGAGAGGAAGGGGTCGTCTGCTTCAAACAATTGAATAAACATACAAATAAATTACAAGATGGAATACAAGTTTAACTGCTGTTTTCAACGGGAAATTGATTAACAAAGCGACACAAATGGACCTAAATTTGATATGTTCCACAAAACCTGGGTCAGCTGACAGAATAACTCTCCATTTGAGAGACCACATAAAATTATCCACTCATATTGGCACGATGCCAACCGAGACGGGAGCATCGTGCCAACGTCATAAAATATGTTTACAACCTATCATTATAATCTTTGTTGATAACCAATTTGAGTAGTGCAATAGCACAGAAATAATGTTTTCACAGGCGTGCTCAATGGTTATTTTACGCACGGTTAGTTTGGGAAAGTTTATAAATTTTAGTATAAACTTACTATTTTAGTACAAAATATAAATTTTCCCACGCAAACTGTGCGTAAAATAACCATTGAGCATGCCTATGAAAAAATTATTTCCTAAATATACAGCAGTCCAGGATATATGACCCCTCCATTGAGTTATGTCCACGGAGACATTACATGTGTGACATGACACATTATCAGACATGTATCAAAATACAGAACATCCCCCTTTAGAACCGTCCGCTTAGGCTCATTCGCCATACTACCATCGACTGTTTCGAAACAGATTGAAAACTGAAGATATGGGCCTTTACGTTTACTAAGCGTCATTTGCCGAATTGGGCGACACAAGCTAATGAATAATCTTACATGAGTGACTGGCAACATCAAAAATGACCTTCAATCACTCAGAAGCAGTACATAAAGGTGAAATCTCTTACCAAAACGGCGAGGAAGCTTAAATGAGGGGAATATGTGGTGGGTTGACCTTTGACCGTGTGGTTGACATTTGATCTTGGTTCTGGGGTGAACTTTGAAAATTGGAACTTCGATGTCACTGCGGTTGAGGTGACTTTGGGTGGATGTGAAAAACAGGATTTTGAAAAAAGCGGAACGCTCGTAAAATGCGGAAAGACCCAGTCATTATGGTCTAGATCGGCTATAGCTGGATCAAATTGGTCGCTTTCCATATTCAATTTTATATCGATATGCAGTTCATATATTCAAAGGAACGTATAAGAAATATTACTACCTGCATCTATTACGTATTATCCATGGCTTACTGGAAGGGATCATACTCATTTCCAAAGGTTTCCATTAGATCATTTCTCTCTCGAAGTAGGCTCGACTTGTTCGCTACCTTCCTTTTCTGAAATAAGAAAATCAAAATCGATTATCATATGTGCCACTTCTCGTTTCAAGACATCCCAAGCAAGGCCTGATACGCGCATTCTAGCGTGTGGAAAGTATCAGAAAATTAATTTGATATAATTAATGCCGGTTAAGCAATTTTAAATAAAGGGATCGACTGTTAAGCTAAATGAAAATTCACTACAAAAAATCGATGTTTTCACATTGTCCAGATGACGTCGTTGGTACTTGCAACCACTGGGACAGCTTATGAGAAAGAATCTGGTGTTTTTGGCCCTGACAGATTCGTGCGAATATCCTAACAATGGACTCATACCCTGATGATGTTTTATCCCTTTTACAAGCACGTGATGAATTGTTCGTCCATTCATCTGTCAATCATCCTGAAATCTAACATCGCTTATATAACGAGACATTAATTTGTCAACGTTTTTACGTTTTATCCCTCTTAGAATCACGTGATGAAATGTGCGTCCATTCATCTTCATGGCAGGTGTCAATCATCCTGAAATTTAACATCGCTTTTATAACACGAAATTAATTTGCCTGGTGACGCAAGACGTCAAGCCCCGACACACAAAACTAAAGCTTGCAGGACGTGTTCGTTCGGCTTTGCCACTCCAGGGATTTCGCGTTGGCAATTACATTGATGACGTGTTACAAGCGGGACGTGGTAGATTAATTGAATAGCATTATTGTGATCTCAACCTGTTATTTGTCATGGACGTACATTGCATCATAGGAACCTACAGAGAAATTGACACATATATTATTTACCTGTGGTTCGTCCAACTTGTCCAAGGATTCTAACGTATTGATTTCGGCGAGTTTCTTGTCAAGTTTCTTCACTCGTTTTCTGAACTCTTTAAAAGTGCATGGTTGAAAGGGCTGATCTTCAGTATCGCTCTCCGATTCCTGATGTCGTCTTGGGTGTAATGGAATGTCCGCCCCGTGATAGTGTCCTGGAGAGTTTGAGGATTCCACTTCTAGTGTCCCTTTGATATCAACTGCGATGGGGCCGTTCCAACAGAACCCCAGATAAAACGTCACATCTTCTCTTGTGAAAGACTTGTGTTGGATGTCCACATAATAAACCTTCAGAAATTTATCAGGACATTGGGGGTTTCTCATGATTATTGTGCAGAAATCCTCACGCCGTCCTTCTAATCGGCGAAGTCGACGTTTGGTGTAACCATGGTTCCAGTTGACTTGCATGTTGGCCCATCTACTTGATTTCGTCCTCGGGAGCTCATTCACATGAACAAAAACGTCAAGCCCCGAACCCTCACCCAAGTAAAACAAAGTAGTACCCGTTCTAAATTTGGGACGACGCGTAAACTTTGGATGTAGATGCTGGTCTAACGGAACGATGCTGCGTGTTCGTGAAAAGAAATTCCGACGCAACACGTCGATGACCTTGTCGTACTCTGCTGGCTGACAGGCTGGTATCTCAATGTCATTTCTGGGCCAAAGGAACATCATCTTGAATAAGTATGAATAGAGGCAGGAACTGCCCCTCTGACTTTCAATCGCTGCATACTTTTTCAGAATTTGGTAGGTCGTTCTGTACTCCTCGTCTAGTTTACTTAACTTCGGGGTGTAGTTTTCTTCCCTGAATGGCGAATGTAGAGCCATTGAGACAGTGATCATGGCAAGGCAGGTTTTAGACCTCCTCGCCGCATCGTCAGGGCAGTTCTGTAAATTCCATGCGAGGAGCTGTTTGATACCTAGAAGACACTTGCGTGGGTCTGTTACCTTCACTCTCGTAGGTATTTTGTTGATGTTGAAGACATTGTTGAAAACTTCTCCAATCAGGTAGTCGTCGATCCGACGCCAGTTGAACTCAAACTTCAGATCGCCACTCAGGTTCAAACCTTCGTCTTCTGAACTGAATACTTCGTGGTATCTAACGCAGTACTGTTGAAACTGATAATACAATTTCTTGTCCTCTACAGTCGGATCTGTTTTGTAAACTGTCCAGTCCTCCTTTATGTACGAAATGCATGTTTGGAATCTCGATGCAAATTGCTTCAATGCTGCGTGGAAATTCGTCCAATGTTCAGACAAACAATCGGGGATGAATTCCTCGCTCGTCAAATACCTACAGAGACTCCTATGATCTTCCTGTGCCTGGAATTCGGGGATGCACTGAACCAATTCTAATAGAGACGTCATCATGGACAATTCACCGAAGTATCCCGTCAGAGTTTCGTCGTTTTTGTTAGTTCGACTTACGACTTGCGCTTTTCGGAACCATTCTATTCCCTGCAGAGCAATCTGGATCGCATCAGCAGCATCTGAAAAGGTCAAAGTTTTGAAGCTCTTTGATGAAAACCGGACTTCAAACTTTTTTTTGTATATTCTTCCAACTGTGTCCATAAGGTAAGCATTATTTGGGTTCATTTTATTTGCCTGGTTAGCGTACTTCAGCGCTTCACTGAAACACCTTTCCAAAGAGTCGCTCGTACTGGTCATTTCAGCATCAGTTTCCTCCATGAATGATGTCGCATGCAAGTAGAACAGACGGGCCAGCTGCTGTGCTATTCTTGGCTCATGGAACAATTCCAGTCCACGAAGGAATAGTAATTTTGCCTTTTCTATGTCGTCTTTATTGGTATTTCTGTCCGGACGTGAAGAGTGCTTTGAGCGGGATGACCTGACAGGTGGTGACGAATACAAGATCTTTTCGATGAGGGGAGGAAACATGGACTGCGTCTCCTCTCTGTAATCATACTTCTTCCTGTGAGTTAACATCAAGCTTGTGACTGTCTTCAAATGTTGAGCAGGAAATGACGTGTCGTTCCATAGTAGAGGGGAATTTAAAAACTCCAAGGCAATGTCTGCTACGGATGTAGACTTTGAAGAGGTTACCATATCTAGAACAGTATTTGCTATCAGTGGATGGACAATTGCGATAGCTGTTCCAGTGCCATGGTGTCCAGACAAGTCATACTCTTTCAACAGAACCTTCGTGGACGGAGTCAAATCAGACAGCCAATGTCGAAAATAAAGCTTCTTCTGAAATTCAGGACTCAACATCAGAGAATCGAACGCGGCAGTGAACACTGGATGTGGGTCATAAAAGCACAGAAGAGACAGGTACTTCAGTAGCTGTTGCTCGTCTTCATTGGCATTACTGAGGCTTCGCTTTACGACGGAACGTCCATATTCCGGATTGAAGTTTTCTTTCATTATCATGAAAGATATGAGATTTTCTGATGCATACTTCTCAAAGGTTTCAAACTCTTCATCGTACGCGATACTCATTTCACTGAATTTGTGTTGAAACCATAATATTTCAGGCTCTTCCAACTGCTGGCGAAGGAAAATAGTTGTGTTCGGGTCTACTTCTCCTTCTGGTGTCGTTACACATTCTTTGGTTTGGATGAATACCACTACAGGCTTCACACTTGGCAATTCCTGAGCTTTATTCACCATCCCAACGAAGAAATGATCAAACAGGTTGTCATCAATATCGTCAACAAATGCTAAAACAGGCAGAATGTGTTCTGTGTCGTCACATTTGTACCGTCTGAGGAGAAGAATCTGTTCCGCTGTGCTGTCGTTGATTTGACAAATAACACAGCATCTGCATAGATATGGCTCTTTTTGTGAAAAGCTCCATAAAACATGTCTGCCCAGAGTGCTCGCACCTGCCCCAACCTCGTGTAGTAGTTTTAGTGAGAAAACTCTCCCTTCTCTCTGTGGCTTTCGCAAGAGAACTGCAGTCTTTTGAACAACTTCATCCATCTTACTTCTTTTGAGCACATGGTTAAAGCCATTGTCAGTAAACCAAAGGTTGTTCCATGTAACTAGAGACCCGCTGTAGAAACTTTGCTCCTCCTGTGAGGACAAATCTTCCTGCCTTTTCCGGGAAATTTCTTTGAGCTTACTACAGTCTTTCATACCCAAAGGATAGATAACATCGGGGTTAAAAGCTTCTCTCCTTGCAGCTATGCTTGATCCATTTGGGGACGGAAGTAGCATGTCTTTTTCAACAGAGACACTGCCAAACTCGTTCATTGATTGGTTTACTTCAGACCAAGACATGCCGATGACATTCCGTTCAATCAGCTGGTTCTCGGTCAAGTACTGTTCTGATAGTTCATGCATCCACGGGCTGGCAATGTCTTCATTTTCTGCGATGAACAACAACTGGTTTGGACCTTTGAACTGTTTGCAGAATTCCGCAAACACTACACATCCTTCTCGATAATATTTGGATAGCAGCAAAAATATAACAAGGACCCTACTCAGTGGTAGCTCAGTGGCGAGGTGCTGAATAACTTTGGTGAGGCTTTTGTTTCTCTCGGAACTACGCCATTCTCTGTACTCGAAGGCGATCTTTACGTCTTTTTCACTACCATTCCCCCAAATCCAGCGCGGCTTTTCCAAGAGAGTTTTCACCAAGGTTTCGTCCTCAAAATCTTCGGCACAAACGGTGGAATACTGAAGGTGTTCTGCTGCAGTAAAGATTGTGTCTCTGATGACACCTGTGTCATCAAAGTCAACAACCACTCTCCAATCAATCGTCTTGATGAAATCGAGGTTTCTTTCAGCCTCATCAGTCATCCCATGGTCCGGCTTACTCAATACTAAAACTGGGTATACACTTTTATCCAGTTTCTTTCTTCCTCTACACACCAGCTTTTGTAACTTCATGTGAAGAGATTCTTGGCTCACATAGTTTATCGTAGTTTTCTCGTGCTGGATTTCTTTCATTTTCCTCTGCTCATCAAGTGAATCCATTAGCTTCAACTTGTCGACTAAATCATCCCCCTCGATACGTTTTGAACTTGAGCCATCCCGAAAGTATGGTACTGCTTGAGATGACTTTCTTTCTTTGGGTAAAGACACTTTAAACAGAATACCTTTGCAGTAATTTACAGAAGGTACAACGTCAACTTCAATAATAAACAACTTCTCATCGCGTTGGTGGTGCCGAACTGGAATAAATACAGGAGGGCGAACGCACTGCATAACGGTGCTATGCTCCACAAATGACTTTCGGATGTATTCATTTTGTTTGTCTCTGAAAACGTCTTGTGTTTTCACAGGTACTCCGACGATTTCTCTGCTAAAATGATCAAACTTTGAAGCTTCTCGTGGATTGCCATCAGCTATACCAAAATGTATCGTTCCATTTGTCCTGGAATTCAGACATCCACAAGCGAAACGAAGTGTTTCATCGACAAAGTAAAGAATTCCTTTCTCTAAGTTTTCACCGCATCTGAACAGTTTGAATTCATGAACGGGGTCGAGAAGATCCGTAGCACCTGTTTCACAGCAATTCAACTGGTATGACCGTGTGTAGGTTTTCAGGTTAACCGCTCTTTCAAACTCTCTAGGTTCTTCTTTCAGGGCATCAGGAGGTATGTCTACTTCTTTCTTGAGTTTCGTCTCCTTGTTTTTAATCGTTAAGAGTTTCTTTTCCAGTTTTCGCAGAAAGGGAGTGAAAATCAACCCTCGTTTCTCTAAATTGGCCACTTCAAAAGTAGCATGTGTTCTGCTGTTGCTGCCAAGCTCAAATTCAATATGCTTACAGTCCCTCTCTTCTGGACGAATATAACACTTCAAGATACCTTTCGGAGTGAGTGATTCTTCTACAATCAGAGCATAAAAACCATCATCAATCTGCCGTTTTATGAGATTTGGCATCTTAACTTGGTCGACCTTTCCCTCTCGTAATCTGATGGCCTCGCCTGTGTTTTTGGTATAAATTTCGTCGTCGTCAACGTAGTATTGTTCTTGTAATACAGCCGGTAGAACGTTATACCATGTGTCCTGTTCTTTGCATATGGCGTTCCACAAAACCCGCGATTTTTCGCTGTTCAAGCGCCCTTTACGTTTTGTAACCACGAAAAAGGAAAACGATTTCTCCAAGTCATTCTCTTCATTGTGTAGACGAAGCTTGCTTATTGTGCATTCGGTACATTCCAGTGAGACCTCTTGTTCGACTAATGTAAAATCTATTGGCAAACTGATCTTCTGTAGAAACTCTACACAGCGTGTTGTCATATCTTTCTTGGCTGAGTTACTTGCAGTTTCGGTGGCAATGTTTTCCCCTATGACTCTGTCCAGTCTGATAGCAGGTCGAATGATAATATTCTGATCAGTTTCATTTGTATCATGATCATATGAACTGCTCGAACAACCGGAAGGTAGATCGTTTATCCCCGCTTGAAGTGTAACTATCTCCTGCCCTTCGACTAGACAGTTGTCAGTTTGGACGGCGTCCCCTTGTGTAGTGGGAATCGTGGTGTTACTGGCTAAAACACCAGTCACCTGCACGCCCCGTTTGGGAGATTCAGTCGTCACTGGTTCATGTTTCTCTTTACATGGTAACAAGGAATGAATGTCATTATTGGCTGTCACACTGGACACTTGTTTTTCTTGGCCATTTTCCCGACCTTCTTCAAACACAATCATATTCTTTTTAAACGATGTTGACAAGTTTTCCTCGTAGGATGACTGATTCACGTTGGGTTCGTCTTTACTGTCTTCAAATTGTTTTCTGGATTGCTTTTGATGTAGCCTAGTGTTTTCGGTGGGCTTCTCTTCGCCATGTGGTAAGTCTTTTGCGATTTCAGTTTTGACAAAACGTCTTTCATTAGACTCCTCATTGTCCCCTTCTGCTCTTGAAAAATTATCGTCTTCATGGGGAGTCTCCAATATCTCATATGTTGATTGAGTCGCAGTTGAGACTTCTTCATCTTGTAATCCGACCAGAACAGCTTTCTCTATGGATTTTCCAGATTTTCGCTTCAGACCGTTTAGTGTTCGAAGTAATTTTTTACAAGGACCAAGTTTCATGCCCAGTCGATCTACTAGATCTCTTTCCTCCAACAACAACAGGGCCTCCCCATCAATTTCGTGGTCTTTGAACCGTTGCACTATGTCGGTAGACAAACCAAAGTCTGACAAAAACAAGACCACATCATCCACAGTCCCCTTCTCGAAATCTTCAGCTAACGCCATGTCTTTCTGTGTGAAATAGGGAAAGAAATATAAGCGGAAAACGAATATCTGGATAAATTTCGAACTAAAAACAAAACATATGACTTGAAAGACCAGGGTTCATCTCCACTTTCGTGACCGAGCCCGAACGAGTTTGTTACACTTTAACATGATGCATCCAATACGGCAAGTCTTCGCAGTCGATGTAGGGATTTGACTTTCATTCTTTTGCCGCTGAATATAGCTTAAAGAATATGACTAGAAACAGGATTATAGTAATTTATCATATGTGAGTTTTCTCAAGTATTCATCACAAACCGACTCATATCCACAGTTGCTGAGCGCCTCTGTAAGGTTTTGGGTCTATCACTTTTCATTTTTGTCCTGAAATTGGATGATTATACGTATAAAATTATTCTGATAGCGACAAAACTTTGTTAATATTACTTATTCAGTAATGCATTTATCTAGACCGAGTATCGCGATTTCTTGCTCGGAACAAGGGGAAGTGGTGTGTGTTTGCCTTCGCTGATATTGTTTGATAAAACTGCTGGCTAACTTGGGAACGTTAAAAAATTAAGTAACTCTAGAGGAGTGTGCCACAGTGTCTAGCGTTAGTAGTATATCGGGAGCAAGTGAACTCGTAACATGATACTCTTGATCCAATTACCACAGGGGGGCTGTTAGAGGTATCAAATTACACTCGTAATGTGATATGGGGTATTGAGAAATTATTGAACAAGTAATATGATGAAATATGAAACCCGTATTCGAATTATGAGAGCCGATACCACAGGGGGGTCCAAATTGTTCTGAACTAAACTCTAAACATGAATATTCATAGGATTGACGTCACACATGAACTACAAGTATGGAAAAAACCTTTTAACATATAGCGTGACATAATTCCCACACTCCAGAGTACCATGTTAAGCGTATTTATAAAGAAATATACCCCGCTTTTTATCTTTTGTCTGTGACAAATTCAGTAGCTTCCACTGTATTTATATATATATACATACACTCTAAGGCTTAAACAAGAAATAGAAGTCATGCCTCCACAAGTGAAGAGACTGTAACGTTAAATGTAGGCCAGTTACCCACACCTACTGTACTGGCCTATACATACACGCTTGCAGAAGGAATATGGGTCAGGCGTTGACAATCAAAGAGCCTTTAACGCGGGCTGTACATGCGGTTCATACTGTCGTGAAATGGGGTCAACAGATGCTGGCAATGTCAGAGTAAGCGACTGTACTAAAGAGGTTACAAACGCTGTATTTTTCTATAGGAGTGAGGTCAAACATGTGCTTTTACTATATCTTTTGTGCAGTGAAAGGGACTAGCGACGTGTTCCAGCCAGTAGTAAGACATGAATATTAAAAGTGCCTGACGTCGCAGACACACGTCTGGGCATGAAAATGTTACATCAGATAAAGAAATATAACTCGACTTTTCTTGTAGAAAGTAATGTTCTCTCTATTTATATATACATACACTCTAAGGCTTAAACAAGGGATATGGTTCACGCTATACAGGGCACTGTCCTCAAATGGGGTCAACATACGCTGTTTTGGCCTGTAGTATATACATTTCAACGCGTCTTTGGTCGCACTGTACACGACCAATATGTGGACTATTTCATCCATACTTTGAATACATGTTACACGTCGCTCTGTTTATTCTGTCCAGGGGATAGGCTGTGTGACCATTAGTGTATTTGGAGTTGGTCCCGGTTTGGGTGTATATCACCGCACATATGCAAAAACGTTGGGATGTAGCATTTTCCATTGGAACCACTGATGATTTTCCAATAATAGAGAAGAAAAGCAACTCCGAGTAGGGATGACAATTTCATTCTGTATATTTCGCTATTAGTTATAGCATCTTCAGCAGTGGACAAAGTTACAAACAGCTCTATACGTACAGTATATATACAAGGTATAATGTGATCTTAACCAATACACATATATGAATGGGTAAGCCAGTAATGTCAGTCAGATTGGACAGATATTAAAATGTCATTTTCAGAAAATTGTTGTAGACATTAAATGTTAGGAGATAGCAATATACAAGTGTTGTGATTACAGGTGATATAATACACAATCTAATTGATGACAACAATACACAATGAATAAAGTATGGCGATATAGCGCGTATATATCTACATTCAATATTTCTACATGTCATGTTCAGATAAGGACTGTCATCTTAAGATAATATAGGTATAATTCTACTTGGCATATATACTGTACGTATAGAGCTGTTTGTAACTTTGTTCACTGCTGAAGATGCTATAACTAATAGCGAAATATACAGAATGAAATTGTCATCCCTACTGTAGCATTTTACCATACCATGCTGAAAAGTTGCTGTGTGGTTGCTATAAAAAGCAATTCTCCGTCCCCAGCATTTGATTTGCCGATATTTCGGTAACTCACAGAGTGTCGATATAACATAAAATATTGACAGATGGTAAACAATCCAAGTAAAACAGGAGAGCAAAAATCAGCGGACCTCTCGTCACCGCCTTCTTGTTATCCGTTCAGAGTACACAGAAAACTGAGATTATACTCCCACATTAACAGACTCTCACGAAAGCTTTACCATATTAATATTGGTTTATGGTCATATCCACGCAGTACAAATTACCTCTTGAAATAAAACATTGTTCCATTATATAACAGCATTTCCACTTTATTCAAGTTTATATTTACAGAATTCAGGTTGAAAACCGGTGGTGTCAGAACTCATAATCAAAGGCCATTGGTATGAAATATTTCAGAATATGAACATCCATAATTCTCTGTAAAATGTGAAATTCACATCGTTAAGGAGAGATGTGGTGTACAGATAAATAACACAGGGAGAGTGAAAGAAAGCAGTAATAAGCCAGGGTAAGTAATATTATTATACTCGATAATGCCGCAACATGTCATATGTAACGCTTGTTCGACCATAAGACTACGAGTGTATATTGACGCTGCGAGACGGTCAAAATACGTAACAGTTCATAGGTATACGGGTTAAAATGATCCAGGCTGTGGGTACGTGTCGGTAGGCTCTTGGAATTCTTTGACATCATTCGAAAATGGCTCTATGGTTTCCGGAAGTAATTTCTCGAACGTCTTCTTGCGCCTCCGAAGTTGTGAACTCTAATTTTTTTTGCAGGTATTGTGTGGTATTTTTGACTTTCTTGTGAACATTGTCCTGGCGCAGTTCGTTCATGACTTTGACTTGTTTCAAATAAAGGTCCGTCAAAGTTTGCGCGATCTCTGGGCGCATGGATTTATAGGCTGACTGGAAATCCCCTAGTTCTTCCCATTTTTCTTCTATCTTGTCTCTGAGCATGTCGATGGCTTTGTTCACCACGATGTCCCAAAAGCTGTTGTCATGCTCGGATACGTCTGCCTCATTGTCGTCATCATCGACGTCATCGTCAGTATCATCGCTGGGTGGGTCGCGGGAGACGTCCTCGTCTACATTGTCGCTGGGTGCATCGCTGGAAACGTCATCTAGTACATCCAAGTCTCTCATAGACATAGCGCATGAAAAGTGGCCTGTCAGTCCGTTCAGGTGGGTATCGTTCTGTCGAATGACGGCTATCGTGAGTCCAACGAGTGTTTATTCTCAATTATTCGTTCGAACACGTGTTTCTTTTGAGCGATAGCTATACCGTACGCGTCCTCCCAACTTATGTTGGGAGTTTTCAATCCACAGGCTGTTCGTTCGATATTCATATGAATCGGATCATTGCCCAGATATTTCATACCCGCGACTAGTTTTAAGTATTGTCTTCGTAAACATCGTCGCAGTAGCGGGGCCAATGCATTATGCGCTAATATTTCGGATTTCTTCCTGGAATATCCTTTGCGCTGAAATTCTTTTTCTTTCGCTTCAAGTTTCTTCTCTACTTCTCCGTACATACTGCTTTTAAAGAGCTGTCGCCATATCCCTTTATCGACATATTCTTCTGGAAATCCAGAGGCTGTCCTGGCCCGAATGTTGGCTGTATCTCGGTAGTTACTGGTTGGATATAGAAGTCGGTCCGTCTCCTGCGGACTAGGGGTAGGCGTTGATAGTGAGCGTGGGGTTTGTTGTTCCATTGGGGTTTTTACGGGAATGGGTGACCCAGAGTAGACGTCTGTTACGTGAAAGTTATCGAAAGTTCCGGATGGATATTGAGTGTCTATTGTCTCGGGCACCCGATAGACCTGTTGAGTCGATTGATGTGATGGCAAGTGGTACGCGGGTCCGGTATTGGGCGGTTGTGGGCTCTGTCGCTGTACATCGGTCAATAGTTCTGAATCGCGCTCCCCCGGCAATAGGTTTGTCATCAGTCTGCGTACGAACAGATACCCGTAGGGGCGAGTCACGGCTCTATGAAAGGTTTGCATGAAATAGTCCACGTTTTGGGGATAAATTCGTCTCCCGAAGACGCGAATTTGATATCTGTCGATGGGGTTGTTGAAAAGAACAAAGTAATGACAGTTTAGCGCGATATCCCTGGACGCCTTACCTTGAGGGAACAGATTCTGGGTCATATAGATGACAGAGAGATTTCTATGATGGGACCCTTTGGTGAATAGGTCCGCTATTTTCGAATTTTCCTTCGCCACGCCCATCAGGTCATCGAGCACGATTATATTGATCTGGGCGGAATCAAAGTAATACGGTTCGTCTATGTCATGAGGAATTCCTGGAACGAAGCTCGCGTTGCTTAATCCCGTATTCTCGTACGCGCTCTGCCATTGGCTATAACACCATACAACCCGCGTCGGAGCTGGGGTTGCCACACCTTCCTCTAAGAATTTCATCACCCAGGACGTTTTTCCGCATGAGGACGGACCGCTCACCGTCATCGTATAGGGATGGCTCAATACTCTCGTCTGACATCTCGATCCTTCTTGACGTTCAACTTGTACGTTATCAGGACTTCTTTGCGCGGGTTGACATTCGTCTGCGGTATTTTTATGTAGAGAAAGTAAATGTCTACGAAGATTGAACGGGCTGGACAATAACTTTGAACACAAGTGACATGCGTAAGCCATGGCTCTCCTCTTCTGCGACACTCGTCGTATAATGATTGGCTCACATATGTATGTAGTGTTTATATGCAAGAGCTCGGAGATGGAGGATGGGAAAATGGGAGAACTCAGAGCTCTGGGATGGGACAGTGGGGAGAGCTCTGGAATGGGCCAGTGGGGAGAACTCCGGAATTGGCCGGTGGGCAGAGCTCTGGAATGGGCCGGTTGGGAGAGCTCGGAGCTCGTGAATGGGGTAGGAGCTCGGGAGGAAGCTCGGAGCTGTGGAATGGGGCAGTGGGGAGAGCTCTGGAATGCAGCGGTGGGGAGAGCTCGGAGCTCGGGGATGGCGTAGGAGCTCGGAGCTCGGGAGCTCGGAGCTCGGGAGGGAGCTCGGACCTCGAGCTGGGGAGTTAATAACGAGCACATAAAAGACAACGCTATGATATACATTGACATTATTTATATATATATACACGGAGTACAAATGCAAATGGTCCTTTTTTGAAGCAATGTCAGAAATTTTCCAAGTTTATGGCTTCATGTTCTTTGGATGTATCGTCCTCTTACGATTCAATGAACACACACATATATATATATACAGTCATTTCACTGGTACTCACTCTCCATTATCGTTGAACAAACGTGACCCCGTCTCAGCGTCTATCATATATTCACTTCCGTAATGGATAACGTTCAAGGCTTTGTTGACGTCCTCTACACAGTTCTTCAAATTTGACCACATAGACAAGTCCAAAGTCTGTCCGGCTTTTGAGGGATAAATTTTCTTGCGATTATACTCGTTCGTCTTCCAGCCGCGAACATGAATTTTCCCCTGTCCTTGGTAGAAGGTGTAACTCAGGTATACATCTTCTGACAACAGTAAAGGGTCGGCATTGACTATGCGTTTCGCGATCAGCTCGTCGATGGCAACGATATAATCCGGACTCGTCCACTCATTGTCTTCACAACCATAATGTTTTCGTACATTTCCTTCGTTAGTATCATATTTTGTCTAAGCAAGTCACATATAGTGGACACACTGGTTATCTGTTTGATGAGAATGACAAGGTTTTTCCGAATTGCTTATTGGTGGACCTCTTCCATCTTGCTATTAGTGGCGCTTTCGAGTAGTAGGAGAGTATGATATGTTAAGACACCTCATGCTTATATACAATTCCTACGCTGTACACTGCGCATGCGAGATGTATCAACATACAGGTCGTCAGAGCCAGAAATAAACATATGTGGCAATGTCGGGGAAAAACCAGTTTCAAGTTCGAACATGTCTACGACGTCACAGCTAAAAATAAACATATGGACCGATGCCGGGAAAAACCAGTTTCAAGTTCGAACATGTCAGTCATGTGTTCGTCCTCATAAGCCGTACATGTCTTTGAGAGTACGCGTTACAAAGAAGTACAGTCATTCTCTAAGTTAATATACGGCACTGCGAAACATCGCTTGAGCTTCCACATTCGTTTTACGAGTACACGGAGGTTAGACTTCCACTCCTCCGTCTTCAGGTGATTTTCTCGCCATTCAGGATTCTGGAATTCCGATAACCACGGTAAGTCCACCACTTCTCCGTCTTTCCCTATGTCTCTCAACCACTCATCTACAGCTTTCTCTTCATCGAGGCATTCTACGGCCTCGAAGAGAGAAACTCGGTGCCCGATATCTAATCCTGTGTTGTACTTCTCTTCCATTTGCTCCATAATAGGGATGAGATGCACAGAATATATCACGGATATTCTATTCAACAAGTGTATACGCTGTCCTTCATCAAAGGGGCCGGGTTGGGTGATCAACTGGACGATGTGGTTATTTCCCGTCTCTTCCAATACAGCATCGAATGCCTTGATGGCCCGTGGACCTCTTTTCGATATTTCCTCCAACAAAGCATCACCCTTGTCTTCCGCGGTAAAGGTATCATTAACGTAGTTTAACCGGGACTTAGTTAATGCTCTCTTTTGCTTCAATAATTCAAATACTCT
>JAVTVY010050657.1:0-25021 GCA_036873755.1 Hanleya hanleyi | reverse complement strand
TGGCTGACCTGTATCTGTTCTCTTATGAATATGACTATATGTAGGCGCTTTCAAAAACCGATCCATTCAAAGCCCGTTCCTTCTCATTCACCAAACGCTATATAGACGATCTTCTCGCTGTGTATAATCGCTATATAAATGACGCAGTGAAGGATATATATCCACTTTCACTGGATTTGAAGGAAACAACAGATAGCCCTACAGGCACAACATATTTAGATCTATATCTCTACAAAAATGAAGCGGACATTCTCTCTCGTCGACTTTATGACAAAAGAGATGATTCCAATTTCGACATCGTAAACTATCCCTTTCTGGACAGTAATATTCCAGTGGGACCTGCATATGGCGTATACATATCTCGCCTAGTAGCATTTGCTAGATCCTGTGTTAATTGTGACGATTTCAATCAACGTCACAAAACATTGTTGCAGAAACTTATAAAACAGGGCTATTCCTCCAAGCGCCTCCACTCAAAGTTTCTCAAATTTGGCGATACATATCGCATGCTGATAGCAAAATACGAACGTAGCGTGCAAGATCTATGGCGCTACCTTTCGTAACTTGTGTCTAATTCCGCTTAACCCGGGGCTAGGGGCCGTATGAACCCATGTACTTCAAGATCCTCATGGTGCTCATATGAACAGTCACAATCAAAGCGTGACCGAGATACACCATTCTCTAGATAACGACTTTAGAACGATTATTATGGATTAAGAATACTGATCAGCGATACGGATTTTATATTTTTGGAACATCATGATGTCTTGTCGGCATCATTGAAAACTGTTGACCGCTTCTCTCTTGCAGGAAACTAGCCTATGTTTATGTATACTATGATTGTCTCTTTTGAATTTGGTGCTAATAATATAGACATGGAATAGGTCTTTGGATTATGGACGCGGATATTCTTTAATGGACGACGGCTGAATTATGAATGACGGCCTAGACGCTTGTATTTAAGGAAATAACTCTCATTGCTCTTCTTCTTGTAGTCTGAAGGCAGAAGGTGGCTGTGGTATGTAGTACCCCAAATCAGGTTACTGTATTGCAGTTATGGATAGCTTAAAGACTGGGATATGGTTCGTAAGGTTTTCCTGTTAAAACAATTTTTTATACAAAGGATAACTCATATGTTCCAATATACGTTTTTACACAATTCGTTTATATGAGTGGACCAGTTCAGTTTCTCACTGAAGTAGATACCAAGAAACTTAGAACTTTTAACCTGTAACTTACTGGCCCGTGATATATAATAGAGGTAGAAATGGCATATATATAAACCTTACAGTTTGGATTTATAAAAATAAATGTAGTTTTAGTTATATTTAACGATAACATATTGCACGAGATTAGAGTTCCTGTGACATAGTTTCAAATAGGGTAGCCGGGTCTTTCTGCAAATATTCAGCACTTGTGTCGTCAGTGAACATAACCATTTTAAGCAGTGAAAAAATCATATTGAGATCGTTAATGTAAATCAAGAATAGTATAGGACCCAAGAATGATCCTTGAGGAACGCCATATGAAACTAAGCTTGAATCAGATGCAGTGCTATTAAAGTTGACTGACTGGAAGCGTTCAAATGAATATCTCCTGAACTAATGGTAACTCACGCCTCGGTATTCATAATGATGAAGCTTATGGAGAAGTATATTGTAGTTGACCGTGTCAAAAACCTTCGAAAGTTCAAGAAAAGAAACAATACTGTATTGCTTCGATTCCTTGTCCGAGACAAGTGAATCGTGGAGAGACAAAACAGCTAGGATGGTGGAATGATTAGATCTGAACCCGAATTGGTTAGAGCAGAGAAATGCATGTGTACATAAGAATTCATTTATACGTTTTGCAGCTATTTGTTCGTCAACTTTGCTGATATCGTACTATGATAGTACTACAACCCAGAGGAGAAGTTGACCGCACCGATGGGTGAGTCTTGCAGACGAGATCCCTACAGAGGCAACAATCATGTGATGCCACACAATCTTATGCCATTCTATGTTACTACCAACATTGCCTGTTCTCGTTGCATGGACACGGTGAAGTCCGAATATCGGTTAGCGGGGGTTATCCAACTTCTTTTCTGATATCGCTGTCTCCAATACTTGCTTACTTGCCAATGATTGCAATTTGACCTTTATGATTTGTAAACCTTGAGCGAAATCGCTTGATTGTGTGCTTTGTTGAATCAGTTTATGAAAATAACAACGGTGACGCTGATTGAAATCGACACATTTTGCCTAGGATCCAGAATGCTGCAGGAGGCAATACCTGAAAGCATACGTCAAAGGCAGGCCCCTTCCAAAAGGTCAAAAATGTCTCATTGAATTGGTGAATAAACCGCGTCTTCCGCATTTGTTAATATTTCGACATAACGTTTTACATGGTACTTACCTGGGATATGTACAAGTACACATAACCTTGTTCTCGGGCCTATCATGTGGTGTTTCCCCATTCTAAATATGCAACTGTATATATTTGCTTTTCCCAGTGACATTTACCTCTTTGGCCAAATTCGTTAATCCCAGTTACGGGATTATTGACTACTGTTACGACCGGATCTACGCTCGCCCCTATGCAGCCGGCTTCAAGATCTCCTTGGATATCCTGCGCCGAATTCCCGGGGTGGGATTCCCACTGTTGACCGCTTCTCGCTTGCAGGAAACAAGCCTAAGTTTATGTATACTATGATTGTCTTTTTAAATTTGGTGCTAATACTGCTATATGGAATGTGGAATAGGTCTTTGGATTATGGACGCGGATATTCTCTAATGGACGACGGCTGGATTATGAATGACGGACTAGACGCTTGTAATCCCCACTGTCCGCATATAACTAGGTTCATCAAGCATTCTGTGCCGGTGCTGACGCCAGAGCAGGTGAACCAAGTACATGCGATGCTACTCGGCATCCACCGTATTACATCTTACAGCCAGATAACTGAGTTACGAAACTGACTGGAATTGAAGCATAGTGTCATTGTCTTGCTCGAAGAACAAACATCGTTAATACTGAACGAAGCAATCTACACGTAGGTGTGTGTTTCCATCCATGTGCCTATGTATCAAATTTTTCCATGAATGATAAATTGAAAACTACCGATTCACTCCAAAATTTCACTGAAGATATACTGGATGAATCACTCTCGGTAGTTCCATTGGAAGGCGGCCATCATTGATTATCCTAATGTTCGTCCCTTTCGCAACAGTTGAAAACGCTTAATTACAACACATATAAGGGTAGTGGGAAGAGGTGCCGACATACTGACTGCGTCACATGACTTCACAGAATAGTCTTCTGGTTAACCTATTCTAAAGCACATACCAAGAATCTAACGATGCGTGATATGTGTTGTATCTCAGGTACGCTTTTATTGTACCTGTTCATGTGGCAACTTGGATGATATGACCACACGGCCCCTAGCACCGGCATAAGCGGTATTAGATACAAATCTAGAGAGCTATGATGGAAATGCTCTGACAACTCGTATACTGGTAATTGGTGAGCTGTTTCGCTGTGACAACTCGTACATTGGAGATTGGTGAGCTGTATCGCCGTCAGATGTAAATGACGGCATTTAACACAAAAGACTAGTCTGTAAGGCCCGATGTCGACCCAGCATCAACTTCCCACAAGCGCCAACATATATCAAAGACCAAAAGGTCTGTACAGGGGGCTTAGAACTGTTCTATTTCAAACAGTTTCATTTCCGCAATCTTGAACTGACCTAATTTCAATAAAAAGGCCTCATCCAGGGTTGCCACAGTGATACAGAATCTTACTGCTCCTGACCCAATGACGAAATCATCAAAGAGTCATGTTTAATATTTTCTGGGGGCAGTCACGAAAGAAATTGTATATCACTTATCTATTGAGACCTATATTTTCCCCAAATATCTCTCAAGGTACAACTCACATGTTTTACATGACGAACAGATCTGTGTTCCATAGACATGAGATATAATTTTGTTTCACGTTTGCGTGTGTAAACGACATGACAAAGTGGTCGTGCCACCGAATCGATCCCTCAATACCTTCGTGGGCATAGTTTAATATAGTACTGTACTTAGGCAGCAGGTCGTGCTTTCACAAAAGCCAAGTGATTTACAAGAACAACTACCTGACTGACTATTAAACCCCATACTACAAGCCTGATCATTAAACACCGTACTACTAGTATGGTCATTAAATGTTATATTACAAGCATGGCCATTAAACACCATACTTTGAGCACAATGCAATCAGAATATCAGCCTATGTGATCATACACATTCTTATGCCGTTCTATGTTACCGCCAACCTTGTAGTGTGATATGAGATGTAATCCCGTAGGACTTTCTTGCCAAAATTGTTTTTTCGCTTTATCGGATGGATTTGGTGTCGAACTATTGAGAAATGATGGGGTTCAAATTTTCCGACCCCTAGAACCCCTTCTGGGGGGTCCGTTCCATGTCGTGACCCCACATGACCTCCCCCATCTAACTCCGTTATTAGTGAACCATTTTTCACAATCTTGGTGTGGTTTTAGGGGTTTTCGATGAAGCTGCGTCCATTTATAGCACTTTCGAAGAGAGCGAAAGTTGTTATACGCAACAGTAGTATAGTAAGGCTAAATTCGTACCCATTTGCGCAAATTGAGGCTCCTTGACCTCTGATTCCGGTCACGTGACCGGAAGTGACCTTTGACTCCTACGCATGCGCACAATACCGATATTAAAGGTGCACAGAATTCAAAGGTCACTTCCGGTCACGTGACCGGACTCAAAGGTCAAGGGGCATCAATTTGCGCAAATGGGTACAAATTTACCTTACTCTACTACTAGCAACTTTCGGTTACGATTGGCGTTGACGTCAAGGTCATTTATGTGAAATGACAAACCCAGACATAAAGTTCTTTTTTTCAGGAATTTAAAATACGGGGAGATGGCTGATGTCCTCTCTATTGTGATGGGCCAGTTCTTTCTTGACATAAGGGCACTTAAGAAGTAACCCGAAGTCATAATCCTGGACTTACAGTTAAGATTTTCAGACACGAGAACTCCACTGGGCTAAGTTTTTGGTGTGTTTTAGATGACTTGATAGGGTTATTATATACTCGCTATGATATATTTGTAGCTAATACCGCTCATTGTTGCAATAAAGCATTTCCATCCAAATCTTTATGGACAGAACATCCTATTGAGAACTGATAATGCAACTGTGAGTTGGTTAAAGAAACCCACTAGTCAAACTGCCAGGTGGTTGGAGGTATTAGGGACATGCAATTCAGATGTAACACATCGGGCGGAACCCAGTCATGCTAATGCGGATGCATTGTGATGAAGACGATGTTCGACATGTGCCAAACAGCAGCATCGAATGACCGACTTAGAAGAGGTTGACCGAGACCGACTTGAGTCGAATCGAGCAGGTTTACAGGGCTAAACAGATACGTTCGAGGCAGTTCATCACTATATATCCGAGGAATATGTAATAGGTAGCAGACTGAAATTCGATCGAATGCAAATCCCCGTTAATTAACGCGATATCTCGTGCATCTCCTCGACCGGCGAAGACACATATTGAATTAAGATGACAGTTTGTGGTGAATACTTCTAGAAATATATAATAAATTTGAGGATATCGGTAAGGTGATCCGACGATAAAATCTGGTTCGAACAGTTCAATCCAGTTATTATTCTAATCGCAGCGATTGCGAAATTCGAGTTTGCTAAATACAGGATCCACTTGAACAATTTAGGGAAGAATGAACACGCATCTATAGGTATATCTAAGTAGCAGAGAATCTGGAGGTCACTGAAAGCTAAGGCACTCGAAAACTAGCGGTTTATGAAGTATAGTATACACCGGTAGTATATATGTCTATATGCTATAAAGTATGATATAACTATAGATGAGAAACAAAAATTCGCTCTCTCGCCCGGCACAAAATTCTGAAAGACACCGTCCTCGCAAAATTGTTACACGAATCATACTATTCGGGTCGTTTTATAGGTGCTTGCACCTGTTCCACACACCCAGATATCATGACAAAGACAATAAATAAATAAATAAATGAACTATATTCTTTCGCTATGCATTGATGATTCTGTGAAACTCCATGGTTCAACCATACATCCCAGAGCTATATTCTCATACGACACTGATTTAATACATTCGCTTAATATATACGCGCGATTTCTTTCATCAGAGCGCATGCTTTATAAATAGCGATTTCTGACCCTCTATCTGTACCTATGTGAGGAAGATATTTCAATCTTGATGAGATGCTGTGGATAAACTTCGTGAGTTCAAAAAACTGGAGGATATACTCATTTAACCTTAGCAGCCAGAAACGTTTCGATCAAGCCATGATCAGGCGATGAAGAATCGGCAATACACGATTAGCTCACGAACATTTACTAAAAAAGGAACCAGCCCGAAGATGTATCCCATGCCACGAAGATTTCACAGTGAAATATATTCTGTTCGACTGTATAGATTTTAAGATTGTGAGTGATTCGTTTTATCAAGCAGCTACTTTAGAAGATGTTTTTAGTCGGGTAAAAGAAGACTATATTTGAGGTTATTTGAGAGAAATCGGTTTGTTGTATAAACAATGCAATCAGAATATCAGCCCATGTGATCATACACATTCTTATGCCGTTCTATGTTACCACCAACCTTGTAGTGTGATATGAGATGTAATCCCGTAGGACTTTCGTGCCAAAATTGTTTTTTCGCTTTATCGGATTGATTTGGGGCCCAACTATTGAGAAATGATGGGGTTCAAATTTTCCGACCCTTAGAACACCTTCTGGGGGGTCCGTTCCATCCCGTGACCCCACAGGACCTCCCCCATCCAACTCCGTTATTAGTGAACCATTTTTTACAATCTTGATGTGGTTTCAGGGGTTTTCGTTGAAGCTGCGTCCATTTATAGCACTTTCGAAGAGAGCGAAAGTTGTTATACGCAACAGTAGTATAGTAAGGCTAAATTCGTACCCGTTTGCGCAAATTGAGGCTCCTTGACCTCTGATTCCGGTCACGTGACCGAAAGTGACCTTTGACCCCTACGCATGCGCACAATACCGATATTAAAGGTGTGCAGAATTCAAAGGTCACTTCCGGTAACGTGACCGGACTCAAAGGTCAAGGGGCATCAATTTGCGCAAATGGGTATAAATTTACCTTACTGTACTACTAGCAACTTTCGGTTACGATTGGCGTTGACGTCAAGGTCATTTATGTGCAATGACAAACCCAGACATAAAGTTCTTTTTTTCAGGAATTTAAAATACGGGGAGATGGTTGATGTCCTCTCTATTGCGATGGGCAAGTTCTTTCTTGACATAAGGGCAGTTAAGAAGTAACCCGAAGTCATAATCCTGGACTTACAATTAAGATTTTCAGACACGAGAACTCCACTGGGCTAATTTTTTGGTGTGTTTTAGATGACTTGATAGGGCTATTATATACTCGCTATGATATATTTGTAGCTAATACCGCTCATTGTTGCAATGAAGCACTTCCATCTAAATCTTTATGGACAGAACATCCTATTGAGAACTGATAATGCCGCTGTGAGTTGGTTAAAGAAACCCAATAGTCAAATTGCCAGGTGGTTGGAGGTATTAGGGACATGCAATTCAGATGTAACACATCAGGCGGGACCCAGTCATGCTAATGCGGATGCATTGTGATAAAGACGATGTTCGACATGTGCCAAACAGCAGCATCGAATGACCGACTCAGAAGAGGTTGACCGAGACCGACTTGAGTCGAATCGAGCAGGTTTACAGGGCTAAACAGATACGTTCGAGGCAGTTCATCACTATATATCCGAGGAATATGTAATAGGTAGCAGACTGAAATTCGGTCGAATGCAAATCCCCGTTAATTAACGCTATATCTCGTGCACCTCCTCGACCGGCGAAGACACATATTGAATTAAGATGACAGTTTGTGGCGAGTACGTCTAGAAATATATAATAAATTTGAGGATATCGGTAAGGTGATCCGACGATAAAATCTGGTTCAAACAGTTCAATCCAATTATTATTCTGATCGCAGCGATTGCGAAATTCGAGTTTGCTAAATACAGGATCCACTTGAACAATGTAGGGAAGAATGAACACGCACCTATAGGTATATCTAAGTAGCAGAGAATCTGGAGGTCACTGAAATCTAAGGCACTCGCAAACTAGCGGTTTATGAAGTATAGTATACACCGGTAGTATATATGTCTATATGCTATAAAGTATGATATAACTATAGATGTGAAACAACAATTCGCTCTCTCGCCCGGCACAAAATTCTAAAAGCACCGTCCTCGCAAAATTGTTACACGAATCATACTATATGGATCGTTTTATAGGTGCTTGCATCTGTTCCACCCACCCAGATATCATGACAAAGACAATAAATAAATAAATAAATAAACTATATTCTTTCGCTATGCATTGATGATTCTGTGAAACTACGTGGGTCTACCATACATCCCAGAGCTATATTCTCATACGACACTGATTTAATACATTCGCTTAATATATACGCGCGATTTCTCTCACCAGTGCGCATGCTTTATATATAGCGATTTCTGACCCTCTATCTATACCTACAATGTATGTGAGGAAGATATTTCAATCTTGATGAGATGCTGTGGATAAACTTCGTGAGTTTAAAAAAAACTGGAGGATATACTCATCTAGGCAGCCAGAAACGTTTCGATCAAGCCATGATCAGGCGATGAAGAATCGGCAATACACGATTAACCCACGAACATTTACTAAAAAAGGAACCAGCCCCAAGATGTATCCCATGCCACGAAGATTTCACAGTGAAACATATTCTGTTCGACTGTATAGATTTTAAGATTGTGAGTGATTCGTTTTATCAAGCAGCTACTTTAGTTGATGTTTTTAGTCGGGTAAAATAAGACTATATTTTAGGTTATTTGAGAGAAATCGGTTTATTGTGTGACGTTCGAGCGGTCAGAAAACGTCTATCTTTGCGGTGTACACGAGACTTGAGGCGGCCTGGTCTCAGGCCCCTGTGACAAATTGTCAGGCTGATGTGAACGCAGTCTCGTATGACTGGAATTGGCCAACGAGGAAGGTCCGATTCAACCTGTCACCTTGTCTGGATCGAGGAGGTAGGATGGGGGGACCTGTAGAAACAACCAAGGCAATAATAAAGTAATAATATTGTATTCTGCTATGTACACAGCTCTGTACGCGCACAATACCTGTAATAAAGATTCCTACTCTAGAGGTAGTTATCGTTAAGTGTTATCTTTATCTTAAAGAGAAAGACTAATAATATACAATATATACATGAGACCCTATCTATGACGCGTCACGGCCCAGTCTCGTCCAGACTGGCTCTCGTCGTGGTATGGTACGGCGTCTCTGGTTCCTCCCCGGTCGTAGGCGTAGCCCCGGACTGTATGGAACGTCTATCGTGTCTAAGGTTACACGGCCCAGTTCATCTAAGCGTTATTAATCGTCTCTGGAATCCTCTCCGTATCACTGCCTCTCCTAGCAGTAGCCCTTCGGCGGCGTCGGTCCGTACAGCACACCACAGCGTCTTCGGCGGCAGCCCCTTTCGGCTCGGCAGACCTCACGTCTTCGGCGACCCGAATTCGGCGGCCCGAATTCGGCGGCGACCCCTTTCGGCTCGGCAGACTTCATGTCTTCGGCGGCCCGACTTCGGCGACCCGTCTTCGGCTCGGCAGACCTCACGTCTTCGGCGACCCGTCTTCGGCTCGGCAGACTTCGCGTCTTCGGCGACTCGACTTCGGCCCTCACGGCGTTGACCCAAGGACGAGTTAATAGGCTCAGATTGTCTGCATATATATGTGGTAATAATGCCCTGGTCTCGGGGGCGTATTATTACCGTACAGTGTAATGTCAATTAATATCAATGATTTGTAATAGAATTCAAAGACTTGCGGCAAAGCATAATTCGAGCCCTGCGGCAGTGTAAATATGTACAGTGGATGTAAGCTTGTGTAATCCGTCACCTAGCCGAGGACTGTAGGTAACTAGTGTAGGTGAGTGTGATTAGATCTATTCCGTCCCTAAGGCCGACGATCTTGTATGTGAACAAGTGTATGTAATCATGTAAAATGGTATTTGTGTGATGGGCTGCAGTGTGGGATATTTGGTGTTCTGTATTTCCCGTTGATGGACATCTCGTCTTCAGATACTGTGCGTGTTAGTATCTTATCCCCGTCTGTCGGTTCGTCTCGTCATCAGATACTGTGCGTGTTAGTATCAATTATCCCCAAGCTATGGCTAAGCTCTCGGCTTTCCAACCCTTCGGCGGATGGTTCGGCGCTGTTTCGGCAGTCAATTCGGCACTTTCGGCACTTTCGGCGCATTTGCGGCGATCCTGTCTCTGTGCTCTCCCGCACGATGTTTACCCGCCGATCGTCTGAGACAGAATGCCGAACGTCCATTCTCTGCGTCTTATATAGGCTCCGGCTCCCAGAATCCATTGCGGGCCCAAACATGGCAGCCCCCATAAAGCGAAAGTATAGACTCAGGCGGTGTTGGATTTCGTGTCAGATCAACAGAGTTCGACTTCTCTCGCCCGGTTTCGATGCAAGATGCGTGTCAGGGATATTTACACGTCCCTCGCTGAAAGTTTCAGCGCACAGTTAATACAGGTAAGTCGAATATCCACCATTATCGGTCCATTCACAATGCCATTTAGAATGTCAGCGTAGAACGAAAATGACATTCTCCAGGTCACGGGCATTTTCGTCACACTACCCACGCCTTCGAAAACACGACGCCCTCGTCGTTGAGCTCGGCACAGCTACCAATCACAGATGAGTAGAATGAACACGCAGTCCTTTCTCCGAAAGTGTAGATAATCCACAGTATAATAACAAAGGCTTCAATACGGTAGAATTACATCAGACGTTCCTCTCAGCTGTCTGCTGGGTCGTCACTGAAGGAGGAGACATCAGGTCCCTGCTTCACGGCACTGACCAAACACTGCCGAATTACATTAATCCGGATAACGCGCGGGGCGTCTAATCACTCGACCTCGGGTCGTCCGCCGCGGTTCTGTCTCGGCCTCGGCCGGGGGTAAAGCTTCCATCTCGAGATCCAATGGTGATGCAGACTGCAAATCAACCTCGAAATCGGCAAATCTCCGTGGTCGCCGTATCTCACGCCCGCCCCGGGTCAATCGAGGTCGCCGGTCAACAGTCGGCGTTCTGACGACAGTCGATGGTTCCATGGGGTAAGGAAAGATAGCCCCATGTCCGACGCTATCATCTGATTCTACATCTCCATCGTCGCCAGACGTTTCTTCTGACTCACTGGTGGACATCTCACGAGCATAGAAAGGCTTCAGCTTGTCATGGTGAACAACCCGGAGACCTCCGTCCGCATCTGCAATGCGGTAGGTTACGTCCGTGAGAGCTTCCTTTATCACGTATGGTCCTGCCCAGCGGTCTCGTAGTTTCCGATTCTCTCCACGTCTTGGAGCAGAAATGTACAGGTAAACCTGATCTCCAGGTTTATACTTTTGCGGAAAGGCCTTGCTATCATATACCCTCTTCTGGCGCCGCAGGCTCTTCCCAGTCACTTCCCGGGCGTTACGATGAATCTCGTCCATCTCGTCCCGTAGTTCTCCTACCCACTCTGTAGGTTCCACTTGCTGACGTGGAGGAGCTCCCAGTACCAAGTGAGACGGCAGAGAGACTTCTCTCCCGAACACCATCATATTCGGCGAGAACCCTGTCGTCTCATGGGCTGTAGCACGATAGGACATCACTACAAGCGGTATATGCAAGTCCCAGTCGCTTGGATGACGGTCAACACTGGCATGTAGCATTTGGGCTAATGTTCTGTTGAACCGCTCAATCATGCCATTCGATTGGGGGTGGTATGGCGTCGTCCTTGTCTTCCTCATCCCCAAAATTCGGCACATCCCTTTGAAAACTCGGCTCTCAAACTGGCGGCCTTGGTCCGAATGGATCGCCATTGGAACACCGAACTTGGTCACATAGTGTTCCACCACAGCCTGTGCAACAGTAGGAGCTTCTTGGTTGGGCATGGCAACGGCTTCGACCCAACGAGTAAAATAGTCTCCGATGACCGCAATATACTGGTTTCCACTGCCCGTCTCTGGCATTGGCCCAAGGATGTCAACTGCGATCCTCTCTCCCGGACAACCAGTCATCTGTCCACTGTGTGGTCCTCGCGGTTTGCGTCCAGCCTGC
Organism: Hanleya hanleyi; assembly: GCA_036873755.1. Taxonomy (NCBI): domain Eukaryota; kingdom Metazoa; phylum Mollusca; class Polyplacophora; order Lepidopleurida; family Hanleyidae; genus Hanleya; species Hanleya hanleyi. The sequence continues at coordinate 12,801 of JAVTVY010050657.1, read as the reverse complement.
TTTCTTCTGTTACATACATCGCAGCTTAGGTGGCATACCACTGTTTCGCACTAAAAACGAGGGGGTTTCCCAAAGCTGTAGGGGTCACACAGTGGGATTCCCCCCAGAACAGACATGTAAAATTGAAAATGCCGCTTTTTTTAGATTGTATTGATATAATTTCAGCATAAAGGTTGATCGAAAATCAGAATGGATGAATTTAGAAATAAAATATGGAATTTAGTGGTAAATTGGTGACGTCATCATGCACATGGGAACGAGGGTATCTTGTAGTTGCCATTTCTGTCACTTTAGCAGACGACTTCTTAGACTAAAAACGAGCTGGCGATGGACATATAATCCCCACTTTTTTAAAGCTGCTGGAGATACTTGACAGAGTCGTAGTGAATATAAACATCTCATTTGCGTAGTGGATACATGAGCCGTCAGCCGAAGTTGATGTATTTTGTGGAAAACCAGCTCACATATCAGCGTTGTTGTTGTTGTTGAATACAGGTCAGTGAGTCAATTTTTTTTTTCAATGCTCAGATGTTTTGGCCTGAAAATATTCCTGAGATACATAGAAATATTTTGATATATGAAATATGAATAGGCTCTGTGTTTAGGTCCTCCTCTGAGCGAGGCCCTATATGTAGGCTTTTTCACAGCAGCCTCCCAACATATTATAGGTATTAGCCCCTTATAGGTTGAGGGCTATTGAGGTTAATTTGAAAATATTTTGCAGATGCACAGAAAACTATGAAGAATAATTCTTTCAATTCATATTATTATTTTGGCCAGCCATAGCTGCTTCTGTCATAGTATTTGAGAACCTCTGTCAGCATTCTATGAAGCAATCATTTACAGTCAGCCATGAGAAACTGCTACATGTACATCAGATATCTTTTATGGGTTAGGAACACTAGGAGTTCCCTTTCTTCCACTGTACCAGTTTCAACCTGAATGACAATTTCAGATAGAAAATTCCCCCTGTCTAGCGCTTTGAATAATGACATCCATTCATTGCTAATAGTCCCCCCCACTATCTCACCCCCACCCCCCCCCCCCCCGACAGTGTCACTCATTCCACTCAACCCCTGAAGCTAGACTTAAACATGAACTTTATATTTGAGCGACATTTGAGCTTTATCTGCTTGTATCTAAATTTCAGATTCCCTTTCATAGTTCTGAATTTCTAATATGTCACCATTTCAACATGACAAATGTGGATGACAGAATTTACACAGACTGAGATACTTTCTGCTAAGAATACTAATTAGCTTCATTCCTAATGAGCATGGTTGTCATGTACATGTATGGTATGGCACTAAAGACAACCTTTGAATATCCTATAATTTGAGTTTATTTTCGAGGCAAGAAACAAGTATCTACTGCCCGGGCACAGACTCAGAGAACTTGTTCTGTTAGAAATTGTCCATTTATGACTATAGTACTTAATGGCCATCTTTTGCTTCCCCCCCCCCTCCCAAACAGCAATGTTCCTCCTCAAGTATCCAGCCACACCTGAATCTACATGTATTCTGTATGTGTGATGTGCATTCCACACCCCCTCTTTCAATTGTTTGCCTATTACCTGACCCTGGCCCATGCATATAACCTCTGATGTTTGTACTGTGCTCGCCTCACCACCACCACCTAAACCTTTTAGCCTGACAGAGTACATGTAACAAACTAATACTTGTATATAATTTCACGTTTTATGTCCCATTGTGACATGGCTACCATATTCCTCTATGGTGAATACAATTTGTACTATATGGTTTTCCCCTACACAACAGTACATGTACACTTGAACAGCTGATAGCTTATGATACATTGGCTGCATTATCTTTTGACGTCATCTCTTTGAATGACATCATTGCACTCACATTGTTGCAATATACTATTATGACGTGACGTCATAACAAAATGGCTCATGTTGTGACATCACAATACATGTATAAACTTATGTTGGTTACATGTTCACATAATTCAGGCTGCCAATTTACTTTTGTTCATGGATTATTCTGTATAATTAGACCCTGGTACATTTTCTCTGCAACATGTACATGTACTTGCCTTACATGTATTCAGGAATACAGGATTACATGTTAAGATAATGATATTTCCAAATGAGTACCATTAATTGGTGAAAATCCATGATATGGGGTCGGTAGGGAATACTCAAAATTTCGGTGAGATTTCAACCGATTTTGATGCCAGATACACCAAACTGTTCAGAATTTCCTGCTTCATTTGCATAATAGATTAAGAGATATTTGAAAACAACTTTTCTGTTCTATAAGGTGGCATACCACTGTTTCGCACTAAAAACGAGGGGGTTTCCCAAAGCTGTAGGGGTCACACAGTGGGATTCCCCCCAGAACAGACATGTAAAATTGAAAATGCCGCTTTTTTTAGATTGTATTGATATAATTTCAGCATAAAGGTTGATCGAAAATCAGAATGGATGAATTTAGAAATAAAATATGGAATTTAGTGGTAAATTGATGACGTCATCATGCACATGGGAACGAGGGTATCTTGTAGTTGCCATTTCTGTCACTTTAGCAGACGACTTCTTAGACTAAAAACGAGCTGGCGATGGACATATAATCCCCACTTTTTTTAAAGCTGCTGGAGATACTTGACAGAGTCGTAGTGAATATAAACATCTCATTTGCGTAGTGGATACATGAGCCGTCAGCCGAAGTTGATGTATTTTGTGGAAAACCAGCTCACATATCAGCGTTGTTGTTGTTGTTGAATACAGGTCAGTGAGTCAATTTTTTTTTTCATGCTCAGATGTTTTGGCCTGAAAATATTCCTGAGATACATAGAAATATTTTGATATATGAAATATGAATAGGCTCTGTGTTTAGGTCCTCCTCTGAGCGAGGCCCTATATGTAGGCTTTTTCACAGCAGCCTCCCAACATATTATAGGTATTAGCCCCCTTAGGCACCATTGGCGTATGTCCGTCTGCAGGCCAGGCCAGGTATAGGCCTGCCTCACCTTCGCTAAAGTCTTCTTTACTCCGAGATGTCCACCGGTGGGACCGTCGTGGCACTCTCTTAACACTTTACGGCGCAAGGAACGAGGTACAACCAGCAGTCGTCGCTTGACATTACCACGGTCATCCACCCAACGTCTAACCAACAGCGAATCGCAAATCTCCAACATATCGAAGGCACCCCACAGGCTTTGCGTGACGAGTCCATACGGGCTGACGTCTTCCCGGTTTGGTCGGCTACCTTGCCGCACCCAGTCGAGAACAGGGTGTAGGTCGGGATCTTCGGCTTGGGCTCGGCCGAACCCTTCGGTTGGCGACACCATCTCAATCACACGGGCGGCTGCCTGAACGTCATCGCTGCTTGATCGACCACACTGTTTGCATGGGATACGACTCAGTGCGTCGGCGTTACCATGTTTTCGACCCGGACGATGCTCGATGTTGAAATCGTAGACGCCAAGGGCCTGAATCCAACGGGCCAGCTGTCCCTCCGGTTCCTTGAACCGCATGAGCCATCTCAGCGAGCCGTGATCGGTGCGAAGCAGGAACTTCCGCCCAAACAGGTAGTGTCGAAAGCATTTGACGAAATGCACAACAGCCAGCAGTTCTCTTCTCGTCACACAGTAGGCTCGTTCGGCCTTCGACAACACGCGGCTGGCGTATGCCACGACCTTCTCTTCTCCATCTATCACCTGTGACAAAACGGCCCCGATGCCATAGTTACTCGCGTCCGTGTCCAAAATGAAAGGGAGTCTAAAGTCTGGCATAGCAAGCACAGGTGCGGTTGTCAGCTTGTTTTTCAGGGTATCGAAGGCTTGCTGCGCTGTGTTGTCCCATATGAAGACTGTCTTCTTTTCAGTTAACGTATGCAGCGGCGCTGCAATGGTGGCAAAGTCCCGGATGAAACGTCGATAGTAGCTGCTTTTCAGTTAACGTATGCAGCGGCGCTGCAATGGTGGCAAAATCCCGGATGAAACGTCGATAGTAGCTGCAGAGACCCAGGAAGCTCCGAACCTCGGTCTGCGAAACGGGTGGAGGCCAGTCTCGTACAGCACGGATCTTCTGTGGGTCAGTTCCGATCCCATTCTGCGATACCACGTGGCCTAGATAAAGGACTTGTCGTGCCCCTATGACACACTTGGACGGCTTGAGTTTAAGACCATGTTGTTTTAACCTCTCGAAGACCCCATCAAGACGCTGAATCATCTCGTCAAACGTCCGTCCAAAAACGATGATATCGTCAAGGTAGACGAGACACGTATCATAATGGTGTCCTGCTAGGATGGCTTCCATTAGCCGCTCAAAGGTCCCGGGCGCATTGAACAGCCCGAACGGCATAACTCGGAACTGGTACAGACCTTTCCTGGTTGCAAAGGCTGTCTTGCATCTATCTTCGGGGGACACTTCGACTTGCCAGTACCCTGACATTAAGTCAAGGGTACTCCACCAACTTGCACCTGCTAAAGAATCCAGAGAGTCGTCGATCCTCGGCAACGTGTAAGCATCTTTCTCTGTGATCTTGTTCAAAGCACGGTAATCAACACAGAAGCGCATTTCCCCGTCCTTCTTTTTCACCAGAACTACCGGCGCTGACCACGGTCCACTGGATGGCTCGACCACGCCACGCTGTAACATGTCTTCAACTTGCTCATCGATCATTTCACGGGCGTGAATCGGCGGTCGCCTCGGGGGAATGCGGATGGGTGGTGCACTTCCAGTCTTTATGTGATGTTGTACCTTCGTCGTTCGACCTAGATCAGTATCGTCCTTAGCGAACAGGTCAGTATATCGGGTGACCAAATCTTCTACAGTCAGGGCTTGGTCTGTCTCTAGGCCTTCGCTGGATCGTCGAACCAGATCTGTAAGGTGGTCTGGACATGCGCTGGTCGGCACGGCGAGTCTCGGTCTACTAGGTTTCGCACGGCTCGGCGTCGACGCTTCGGCCGCACTCGAAACCTGATCGTCCACTACTTCTACTTCACCCATACGGCCGCAGAGCGTCCCGGCCTGGACTACAGCCGGATCTGAGGACAAGTTGAGAAACCTCAGTGTGACTTCGCGGTCACGGTCAATCTCGGTGAGGACCCTGGCCACCATGGCTCCTGTCTTCTGGGTAAACTCCGGTTCGTTTTCGATCATCCCTACCTCGCCTGGTAGGCCCCCACGAACTTTTCCTGTCACAACGGCTTCGGCTCCAGCAGGAATAGTCACAGTCTCGGTCACGGCTACACGGTAACAGCCTGCGCTCCCCACGACCTCGCATTGGATGTAGCGGCCACCATACTTGACCCTGTGGCGCTCGGTGTCGATCTTGGTACAGTGGGTGCTGAGGAAGTCGTACCCTAGGAGAGCGTCCGACTATCATCTTCTGTGTTCGTGTGGTACCGTCAATAGTGATTTTAAAATCAGCTTCACCTTTCAGGGGCATCAGCGTACCGTCAGCCATACGAATATTAGCATAAGACGGGCTGCTCAAGGCTGGTCTGAGCCGCGGACTCAGCTGCTGGTATACTTTCTCGCTCAGGAGGCAAATCGACGCCCCCGTGTCAACACAACACCACATCTTCACTGGCCCGATCTTGGCAGGCAAATAGAGTCAAGCTTCCCCGGAAGTATTAACTTTGGGAGAACTCTTGGGCGATCTCGGCGGTTTAGAGTCATCTGCTTTGGACACGTCTGGACAGTCCGCCCGGTAATGACCCACTCTGCCGCACGACCAGCAAGCATTACTTCGTTCCCGATTCCCATACGTCCGTTGCTGGCCTCTGGCGTATCTTTGTGGTCGTCGCTGTGGTCGAGGCTGAGACTTTCGCATTATTTCTTCCATCAATTCTTTGATCTGTTTTCTCAGGCGAGCTTCAGATTCTTCGTCATCCTCGGAGGTTGCAGCTAATCCCTCATCTTTACTAGGAACCGTGGACTTCGCGGTTGCCCAAGTCTTACGGCGTTGCGAGGACTTGAATGCTTCTACTTCTACAGCAGAGTGTACAGCTGCATCTAAGGTCTTCGGCCGCGTCTGCCATACAAGAAATCTAAGCTCGTCCCCAATAGCCTCCAAAACCTGATCCTTTGCCAAGGTATCCTGTACATCATCTCCGGCCTCGGGATAAGCCTGTTGTGCAAGCCGAAATAATGCCTGAGCTAGATCCGGAAGATCTTCTGACTTCTCTCGGTATCTGGCTTTCAACTGCGTTTTATACAAATCCAATTGATTCGGCGGAGCAAAACGCTTCTCCAAGGCATCCCTCAATCGTCCATAGTCAGCACACTCTGGTTCTGATTTCAAGCTGGCTAAAAGCTGCTGGGCAGATCCTCGGAGGGCGACGGCCAGATATTGACCCCGTTGTGAGTATGTCCATCCGTTGATAGCAGCACAGTGATCGAAATGGGAGAGATAATCCCGTAATGGCGTTGTTCCATCATAGGTAGCAGCCTTTGCCGCCGTCAACATCGGTCGCCTCGCCTCAACCGCAGGGTTCCATGTCTGTAATGGCTGCCTCCAGCTCATGAGCTCACCTCGTCCTCTCCCCGTCGGCGGTGGCGTCTGATCGCAACCCAGCTGCGACCCGGACATATATTCGGTTCGGCGTTTATTATCAACCGTTTCGGCAGCCTCACAACTCGCATTCAGCTCTGCGACGTCGTTTTCAGTGTCCGGTCGTCTGATCGCCTCTCTTTCCTGAATCTGACTGGCATTGATTCTGGACATCTGGACCGCTATCACCGATACAGTCCTGGTCATAGACCCCATGGTTTGTCGTAGCTCGGCAATCTCTTCCATCATCTGTACGGTCGAATCGTCGTCACGGTATTCGTATCGGCCCCCGAGACCGTGGTTATCAGAACCAGAGTCTTTAGGGGCTCGATAACTTCCATTCTCGTCGGGCAACGTCTGCCACGAAGGTATCGGCGACGGGTTAGCTGGGGGAGCCGACAGCACTGCGTCTAGTTCTACTGTGGACAGGTCTAGCAAATCCACTCTCTTCGGTGCCTCAAACGCTGATCGTCCAGTCCCCACTCCTCGTCGTGACTTCTCGGTCCCTTGGAGTTGGCGTTGTGGACAGCTGCCGCTGGCTTCTCGCCCTCCATGGCAGCGAGTCGCTGTCCGCTGGACGTAGTTCGGCGCCGACATCTCCAATAGTCATCATGCTTGGTTTTGTAGCTTCTTCCCAGCGTGGTCCCTTCTCCATCGGTTTCCCGGTGTTGGGCATCCCACCGCTGCCACCAGTTGTGACGTTCGAGCGGTCAGAAAACGTCTATCTTTGCGGTGTACACGAGACTTGAGGCGGCCTGGTCTCAGGCCCCTGTGACAAATTGTCAGGCTGATGTGAACGCAGTCTCGTATGACTGGAATTGGCCAACGAGGAAGGTCCGATTCAACCTGTCACCTTGTCTGGATCGAGGAGGTAGGATGGGGGGACCTGTAGAAACAACCAAGGCAATAATAAAGTAATAATATTGTATTCTGCTATGTACACAGCTCTGCACGCGCACAATACCTGTAATAAAGATCCCTACTCTAGAGGTAGTTATCGTTAAGTGTTATCTTTATCTTAAAGAGAAAGACTAATAATATACAATATATACATGAGACCCTATCTATGACGCGTCACGGCCCAGTCTCGTCCAGACTGGCTCTCGTCGTGGTATGGTACGGCGTCTCTGGTTCCTCCCCGGTCGTAGGCGTAGCCCCGGACTGTATGGAACGTCTATCGTGTCTAAGGTTACACGGCCCAGTTCATCTAAGCGTTATTAATCGTCTCTTGAATCTTCTCCGTATCACTGCCTCTCCTAGCAGTAGCCCTTCGGCGGCGTCGGTCCGTACAGCACACCACAGCGTCTTCGGCGGCAGCCCCTTTCGGCTCGGCAGACCTCACGTCTTCGGCGACCCGAATTCGGCGGCCCGAATTCGGCGGCGACCCCTTTCGGCTCGGCAGACTTCATGTCTTCGGCGGCCCGACTTCGGCGACCCGTCTTCGGCTCGGCAGACCTCACGTCTTCGGCGACCCGTCTTCGGCTCGGCAGACTTCGCGTCTTCGGCGACTCGACTTCGGCCCTCACGGCGTTGACCCAAGGACGAGTTAATAGACTCAGATTGTCTGCATATATATGTGATAATAATGCCCTGGTCTCGGGGGCGTATTATTACCGTACAGCGTAATGTCAATTAATATCAATGATTTGTAATAGAATTCAAAGACTTGCGGCAAAGCATAATTCGAGCCCTGCAGCAGTGTAAATATGTACAGTGGATGTAAGCTTGTGTAATCCGTCACCTCTAGCCGAGGCCTGTAGGTAACTAGTGTAGGTGAGTGTGATTAGATCTATTCCGTCCCTAAGGCCGACGATCTTGTATGTGAACAAGTGTATGTAATCATGTAAAATGGTATTTGTGTGATGGGCTGCAGTGTGGGATATTTGGTGTTCTGTATTTCCCGTTGATGGACATCTCGTCTTCAGATACTGTGCGTGTTAGTATCTTATCCCCGTCTGTCGGTTCGTCTCGTCATCAGATACTGTGCGTGTTAGTATCAATTATCCCCAAGCTATGGCTAAGCTCTCGGCTTTCCAACCCTTCAGCGGATGGTTCGGCGCTGTTTCGGCAGTCAATTCGGCACTTTCGGCGCATTTGCGGCGATCCTGTCTCTGTGCTCTCCCGCACGATGTTTACCCGCCGATCGTCTGAGACAGAATGCCGAACGTCCATTCTCTGCGTCTTATATAGGCTCCGGCTCCCAGAATCCATTGCGGGCCCAAACATGGCAGCCCCCATAAAGCGAAAGTATAGACTCAGGCGGTGTTGGATTTCGTGTCAGATCAACAGAGTTCGACTTCTCTCGCCCGGTTTCGATGCAAGATGCGTGTCAGGGATATTTACACGTCCCTCGCTGAAAGTTTCAGCGCACAGTTAATACAGGTAAGTCGAATATCCACCATTATCGGTCCATTCACAATGCCATTTAGAATGTCAGCGTAGAACGAAAATGACATTCTCCAGGTCACGGGCATTTTCGTCACACTACCCACGCCTTCGAAAACACGACGCCCTCGTCGTTGAGCTCGGCACAGCTACCAATCACAGATGAGTAGAATGAACACGCAGTCCTTTCTCCGAAAGTGTAGATAATCCACAGTATAATAACAAAGGCTTCAATACGGTAGAATTACATCAGACGTTCCTCTCAGCTGTCTGCTGGGTCGTCACTGAAGGAGGAGACATCAGGTCCCTGCTTCACGGCACTGACCAAACACTGCCGAATTACATTAATCCGGATAACGCGCGGGGCGTCTAATCACTCGACCTCGGGTCGTCCGCCGCGGTTCTGTCTCGGCCTCGGCCGGGGGTAAAGCTTCCATCTCGAGATCCAATGGTGATGCAGACTGCAAATCAACCTCGAAATCGGCAAATCTCCGTGGTCGCCGTATCTCACGCCCGCCCCGGGTCAATCGAGGTCGCCGGTCAACAGTCGGCGTTCTGACGACAGTCGATGGTTCCATGGGGTAAGGAAAGATAGCCCCATGTCCGACGCTATCATCTGATTCTACATCTCCATCGTCGCCAGACGTTTCTTCTGACTCACTGGTGGACATCTCTCGAGCATAGAAAGGCTTCAGCTTGTCATGGTGAACAACCCGGAGACCTCCGTCCGCATCTGCAATGCGGTAGGTTACGTCCGTGAGAGCTTCCTTTATCACGTATGGTCCTGTCCAGCGGTCTCGTAGTTTCCGATTCTCTCCACGTCTTGGAGCAGAAATGTACAGGTAAACTTGATCTCCAGGTTTATACTTTTGCGGAAAGGCCTTGCTATCATATACCCTCTTCTGGCGCCGCAGGCTCTTCCCAGTCACTTCCCGGGCGTTACGATGAATCTCGTCCATCTCGTCCCGTAGTTCTCCTACCCACTCTGTAGGTTCCACTTGCTGACGTGGAGGAGCTCCCAGTACCAAGTGAGACGGCAGAGAGACTTCTCTCCCGAACACCATCATATTCGGCGAGAACCCTGTCGTCTCATGGGCTGTAGCACGATAGGACATCACTACAAGCGGTATATGCAAGTCCCAGTCGCTTGGATGACGGTCAACACTGGCATGTAGCATTTGGGCTAATGTTCTGTTGAACCGCTCAATCATGCCATTCGATTGGGGGTGATATGGCGTCGTCCTTGTCTTCCTCATCCCCAAAATTCGGCACATCCCTTTGAAAACTCGGCTCTCAAACTGGCGGCCTTGGTCCGAATGGATCGCCATTGGAACACCGAACTTGATCACATAGTGTTCCACTACAGCCTGTGCAACAGTAGGAGCTTCTTGGTTGGGCATGGCAACGGCTTCGACCCAACGAGTAAAATAGTCTCCGATGACCGCAATATACTGGTTTCCACTGCCCGTCTCTGGCATTGGCCCAAGGATGTCAACTGCGATCCTCTCTCCCGGACAACCAGTCATCTGTCCACTGTGTGGTCCTCGCGGTTTGCGTCCAGCCTGCTTCCTTCTGTTACATACATCGCAGCTTCGGCACCATTGGCGTATGTCCGTCTGCAGGCCAGGCCAGGTATAGGCCTGCCTCACCTTCGCTAAAGTCTTCTTTACTCCGAGATGTCCACCGGTGGGACCGTCGTGGCACTCTCTTAACACTTTACGGCGCAAGGAACGAGGTACAACCAGCAGTCGTCGCTTGACATTACCACGGTCATCCACCCAACGTCTAACCAACAGCGAATCGCAAATCTCCAACATATCGAAGGCACCCCACAGGCTCTTCGTGACGAGTCGTACGGACTGACGTCTTCCCGGTTTGGTCGGCTACCTTGCCGCACCCAGTCGAGAACAGGGTGTAGGTCGGGATCTTCGGCCTGGGCTCGGCCGTACCCTTCGGTTGGCGACACCATCTCAATCACACGGGCGGCTGCCTGAACGTCATCGCTGCTTGATCGACCACACTGTTTGCATGGGATACGACTCAGTGCGTCGGCGTTACCATGTTTTCGACCCGGACGATGCTCGATGTTGAAATCGTAGATGCCGAGGGCCTGGATCCAACGGGCCAGCTGTCCCTCCGGTTCCTTGAACCGCATGAGCCATCTCAGCGAGCCGTGATCGGTGCGAAGCAGGAACTTCCGCCCAAACAGGTAGTGTCGAAAGCATTTGACGAAATGCACAACAGCCAGTAGTTCTCTTCTCGTCACACAGTAGGCTCGTTCGGCCTTCGACAACACGCGGCTGGCGTATGCTACGACCTTCTCTTCTCCATCTATCACCTGTGACAAAACGGCCCCGATGCCATAGTTACTCGCGTCCGTGTCCAAAATGAAAGGGAGCTTAAAGTCTGGCATAGCAAGCACAGGCGCGGTTGTCAACTTGTCTTTCAGGGTGTCGAAGGCTTGCTGCGCTGTGTTGTCCCATATGAAGACTGTCTTCTTTTCAGTTAACGTATGCAGCGGCGCTGCAATGGTGGCAAAGTCCCGGATGAAACGTCGATAGTAGCTGCAGAGATCCAGGAAGCTCCGAACCTCGGTCTGCGAAACGGGTGGAGGCCAGTCTCGTACAGCACGGATCTTCTGTGGGTCAGTTCCGATCCCATTCTGCGATACCACGTGGCCTAGATAAAGGACTTGTCGTGCCCCTATGACACACTTGGACGGCTTGAGTTTAAGACCATGTTGTTTTAACCTCTCGAAGACCCCATCAAGACGCTGAATCATCTCGTCAGACGTCCGTCCAAAAACGATGATATCGTCAAGGTGGACGAGACACGTATCATAATGGAGTCCTGCTAGGATGGCTTCCATTAGCCGCTCAAAGGTCCCGGGCGCATTGCACAGCCCGAACGGCATAACTCGGAACTGGTACAGACCTTTCCTGGTTGCAAAGGCTGCCTTGCATCTATCTTCGGGGGACACTTCGACTTGCCAGTACCCTGACATTAAGTCAAGGGTACTCCACCAACTTGCACCTGCTAAAGAATCCAGAGAGTCGTCGATCCTCGGCAACGGGTAAGCATCCTTCTCTGTGATCTTGTTCAAAGCACGGTAATCAACGCAGAAGCGCATTTTCCCGTCCTTCTTTTTCACCAGAACTACCGGCGCTGACCATGGTCCACTGGATGGCTCGACCACTCCACGCTGTAACATGTCTTCAACTTGCTCATCGATCATTTCACGGGCGTGAATCGGCGGTCGCCTCGGCGGAATGCGGATGGGTGGTGCACTTCCAGTCTTTATGTGATGTTGTACCATCGTCGTTCGACCTAGATCAGTATCGTTCTTAGCGAACAGGTCAATATATCGGGTGACCAAATCTTCTGCAGCCAGGGCTTGGTCTGTCTCTAGGCCTTCGCTGGATCGTCGAACCAGATCTGTAAGGTGGTCTGGACATGCGCTGGTCGGCACGGCGAGTCTCGGTCTACTAGGTTTCGCACGGCTCGGCGTCGACGCTTCGGCCGCACTCGAAACCTGATCGTCCACTACTTCTACTTCACCCATACGGCCGCAGAGCGTCCCGGCCTGGACTACAGTCGGATCTGAGGACAAGTTGAGAAACCTCAGTGTGACTTCGCGGTCACGGTCAATCTCGGTGAGGACCCTGGCCACCATGGCTCCTGTCTTCTGGGTAAACTCCGGTTCGTTTTCGATCATCCCTACCTCGCCTGGTAGGCCCCCACGAACTTTCCCTGTTACAACGGCTTCGGCTCCAGCAGGAATAGTCACAGTCTCGGTCACGGCTACACGGTAACAGCCTGCGCTCCCCACGACCTCGCATTGGATGTAGCGGCCACCATACTTGACCCTGTGGCGCTCCGTATCGATCTT